>ML097233.1:3910-80215 GCA_003697995.1 Taxidea taxus jeffersonii | reverse complement strand
TTATTTGACAGAAAAAGATCACAAGCAGGCAGAGAGGCAGGCAGAGACAGAGAGAGGGGGAAGCAAGCTCCCCGCTGAGCAGAGAGCCTGATGTGGGGCTCGATCCCAGGATCCTGGGATCATGACATGAGCCGAAGGCAGAGGCTTTAACCCACTGAGCCACCCAGGCGCCCCCCATTTCAGGTATTTTGAAAGCACAAAATCCAGTGCCTTAAACAAAGTACAAGCACACTGACCCATTCAGGGTCATAAGTTCAAACCTTTGCTGAGGAGCTTCTGATATGATGGGACTCACCTATGGGGCTAAGTGTACAAAAAGGATGAATGTTCTCTCTGGAAAGACTTATACTGAATTTGCTCCACTTGGAACACATTAAGCATCACTTACCAAGAATTCAAGTTTTCCAGATAGAAATGTCCAGCAGACAGTTATAAATGCAAGCTGGGGATAAACACTGGACCCAGAGATGTAGGATCTCTGCATAGATGTGATTAAAACACTAGCAAAGAGTGTAAAGTCTTACAGAGAGAGAGAAAAAAAGGCTGAGAGCACAACCCAGGGCACCTCCTTTTAAGAGACAGGTGAAGGAAGATGACTCAGGGAAGGAGACTGAGAAGGAACAGGGAGAGAGGTGGTGATGAGAGAGAAGATAATGCCTCAAATGAGCGGGTAGTTGATGACATGTGCTGGAGAAAGAGCAAATAGTATGCATGACAACTGAAAAGAAGACACTAGATTGGTAATGAGGAGGTCACCCTTGGTCTCCTAAAGTGGGTATAGCAAATATAGGACACGCATGAACACATCTCCCCAGCCCCCACGCTTATACCATGTATCCCATGAATTACATGACAAACTGATCACGGCATTTTCTTGATGAACCTAGACACAGCCTCAGAATCCTTTCCAACACAGTACCCAAGCAGCTACTACCAATCATCAGAGTTGCCAGCAAGCTGAAATCTCTTTGTCATCCTTCTAGAAAACAGTTCGGTGGAGGTGTGAGGAAGAAAACAGACAGCAGTGGGTTAAAGTGTCTGAGAAATGAAGCAGTCAAAGTGGTAAAAAAAAAAAAGAGAAATTTTAAGAAGTTCAGCAGTGAAAGAATAGAGAGAGGGCAGTTGCTTGGAGTAGTATAAAGATCAAGCCAAGGCAGCACTTACTAATCTTCCTGTAGAATCCATTTTCAGGGTCATCTTAGGACTTGTCCAGTGGCAAGCCAGGCAAAGCAATATCCCTATACTCTCCCATCTTCCATTCCCACCCTTGGCTTAAGGAAAAGTCAATGAAGAAAAAGGGGAAAAAAAGCTTCATGTGTAGGCTTGTTTCCAAAATATTCATTTGATTAACAGAGACATACGGTATAACCAAAGTCAGCCCTGCATATATTTCTGAAGAAGGAATTCTCTCTACTCATGGAAATTTGAGGATCCGCAGTAATGTGGGGAAGGTATTAGTCTTGGCCAGGACCCTTCTCCCAAACCCCTGAAACCACACCTGAAGGAAAACCTTGGCCTTCAGGGAGACCCCTATTCAAGTGGCAGCCACCCTGTCCTTGTCTCTTCGGCCACCTCCTTATACCTCCTTCCTTCCCTCACCAAATGTACTCCATATTTATCTCTTCTTTCTGTCACCTCTGTCCCCCTGCCTCTCTTTCCCGACACTTCCAATTTCTCATTCCCTCCTCCTCTCTTCCATTGTATTTTTTAATCCCTTTCATTTGGGGGTATCCTTCGCTTCTTGATCTCTCTGCTCACTTTCTGGTTTCAGGGTTTGTAGATGCAGAACCAGCTCTTGGAAACTCACCCTCATTCAGTCTCAAGGGGCATTTGTAAATAAAAAAATCCAGTTTTGCTACTGTCCATTACACGCAGAACTCCTGTTTCTTTGTGCAGTTGATAAATCATATTAATAAAATAATAATAATAATGATAATAATAATATCATCTAGGATTAAATAACACAGTATTTACTATGCTTCAGGCACTGCTTTAAATGCTTTACATGAATTAACTCATATATTGTCACAACAACTCTATAAGGAAAATTCTGTTGTTGTCCCCATTTTACAAACAAGAAAACCAAGACACAACTGTCAGGAAACTTGTCTAAGGTCATACACCTATTAAACGGTTGAGCAAAAATTTAGGCATTTTTCAGTTCAAGTCCATCCATAATACTCCAGAAATCTCACTTTTTAAGTGAGTGTAATGGTGTAATGGAAAGCCCACTGGGCTGAAAGTCCAAAGCCATGGGTTAAAGTTCGTGGCTGTTACTCAGCACCTAATGGAACATGCACACACACAAACTCACACATACACACCTAGCACACACACACACACACAAAGTACTGTGGATTGACCTTAGTGAATATATAGTACACTAAAGGGCCATATATGTGTATTCACAAAGCCTCTAAGTACTTTAGCTAATGAAATAAGACTAGTTAATACTGGACATATGCTCTGTTTAAATATAATTAGTATTCAGATAAACTAACATTCCCCAGGTTTACCTGATTATTTTGTTTAATAACTTTTTTCTACACCGATAGTTAAAATGCTGTCAAAACATCTGAATAATGAAACTGTTTCCAGGACCTATTCATTCATTCACTCATTCACTCAAACATTTCTTGGCACTGGTATAGGAGCCTCACCATAAAACAGTTCTTAAGAACGGAATCTTTGGGGGTGACTGGGTGGCTTAGTGGGTTAAAGCCTCTGCCTTCAGCTCAGGTCATGATCCCAGGGTCCTGGGACCCAGCCTCACATCGGGCTCTCTGCTCAGCAGGGAGTCTGCTTCCCCCTCTCTGTCTCTGCCTGCCTCTCTGCCTACTTGTGATCTCTGTCTGTCAAATAAATAAATAAAATCTTTAAAAAAAGAACTGACTCTGTGTTCAAGGGCTGAGATGAGTACTACAGGTGGGACAGATGTGGTCTAGATGGGATGCTGGGTTTCCATCCTCACATCTGCCATGGTAACATCTTATCTCCAATAGCCGTATCTTCCCGACCTCTCTCGGTCATACTCTGGACACTCCTACTTCCCCATTTCCCTGCCTACAAGCAATTGCCTTTGATGTGTTGCTTCCTGCCAGTTCAGTCCAACAACTGATGGGGTTATTATTTTTGTGTCTTTGTGTTATAAAGCCAGGGCAATAAAATTTACTCCTAATAATACCACCACAAATTTATGTTTGCAAAATGTACCATAAGTGATATCTATAATAACTGAACTTCCTGTAAACAAAAATGTTTTTTTTCTGGGGAAAGGAGAGCTTTTTTGTTTCCATCATAGTTGGGCCAAGGTTCTTTGATGGAGTAATTGGTGACATAGGAAAGACTGAGAAGCATTATGCAAGACTATATTATGGCTCAAAGCACTGGTGCTATGTTATTCTGGTTGTGAAGAGTTCGTTCACAGAGTAATTCAGGACAAGAAATGCACTTCCTGGTTAGGGCCAAACTAACCAGCCAGCCTCCCCAACTGAAAGCAAAGTAAAGCCTCAGGGATCTGTAAGAGGGATTGGCACCGACCTTGGGCTTACCCTAGTGGAATCAAGTCTAATTTTTAGAGAAAGGTAAACCTTGAGTTAACAATAAAAAAAAATTTGAGAGCTACTTGGAGTATTATAAAAAGAGGGTTGTCTAGAAGCAGTATCACTATATTCCCCTACTGACTAGGAGAGAGGAATTCTCAGTTAGCCACAGAAGCACATTGCCAGCATGGCAAATGTATTCCTTTAAACATCTTCCTCATGCTGAATGTCATCCCTAAGACTGTGAGATTTCACTCTGCTGTTCCCTTTCTTCTCTAGCTGCTCTTTTTCTGCCTATTCCCTGGATCTTTTTATCCCCTTACCACCTTAGTCCTCAGCCATGACCTCTCTTCCATTCACCATCATCACATCCTCAGCTGCCTGCTAGACACAGTGACCCAGATTCCCTCCTCCCATCTCAAACCCCACTAAACCCAATCTCATCACCTTCCCTTAGCCATACTAGCTCTTCCTGCTAATTTACCCCAGCTCTGTCAGGGGCACAGGAATTCTCCTGCTTTGCCAGACTCAAAACCTAGGAGTCAACTTTGACTTCTCCCTTTTCTTTCCTTTCCTCTCCAGCCAGTCAATTACCAAAGTCCTGGTGAGTCTACCTTTACAATGTCTCTTTCCCCTTCTTTCCATCTCCACAGCAATCACCCTTGTTCAGGCTCTCGTTATCTCCCCCTTGAACTATTGCAAAAGCCTCCACACTGGTCACCCAGCCTTTCTACGTTTGCTCCCACGTTTCCTAAGGCATAGATCTAATCGAGGCTGTCCCAGTGCCTGTCACGGCAAGTTCTGTCTCCTCAACCTGGGATTCAGGCCTCCCATGCTCTCCTTTACCAACTTTACCTAACTTTATAATACTCGCTGGTCCCCAGATTTGTCCAGCATTCTCTTGCCTCCACTGACTACCTCCCACCCTACCCCATTCCTGCCTGTTTGCAATCACCCTGTCTTTCAAGACCCTAATTCTCTCTACTGGATGCAAATCTTCTCAGAATCCCAAACACATTTCATTTCCTTCATTCAAGAAACATGAATTGAGGGGTGCCGGGGTGGCTCAGTTGTTAAGCCTCTGCCTTCAGCTCTGGTCATGATCCCAGGGTCCTGGGATGAAGCCCCGTGTCGGGCTCCCTGCTCGGGGGGAAGCCTGCTTCTCCCTCTCCCACTCCCCCTGCTTGTGTTCCCTCTCTCGCTGTGTCTCTGTTAAATAAATAAAATCTTTTAAAAAGAAAAAAGAAACATGAATTGAGCATCTATTGTTTTCCAGGCCCCATTCTAGGAGTAGGAGCTGAAGGTAAGATAAATATGAATAAAACAGTACTCTTCCTTTGTGGAGCTCTGGGACCAGAAAGACAAACATTCTAGGGTCCTTATCCTCAGCCTATAAATATATTTAAGACCCTCCCATCTTAAATCACCCACCCTACCTCAAACCCACCCCTATGTCAAACTCTTAAAATAAAAACTGTAGGGGCGCCTGGGTGGCTCAGTGGGTTAAGGCCGCTGCCTTCGGCTCAGGTCATGATCCCAGGGTCGTGGGATCGAGCCCCGCATAGGGCTCTCTGCTCTGCGGACAGCCTGCTTCTTCCTCTCTCTCTGCCTGCCTCTCTGCCTACTTGTGATCTCTGTCTGTCAAATAAATAAATAAAATCTTTAAAAAAAAATGAAAACTGTATTCGTACCATCATTCTCATCTCCACTTCCTCCCGTTCTGACTTTCCAGTCTTTGTCCACACCCTCCACTGACTTGGCTACAGCAAAGCTCTCCTTCCCGTGGACAAATCAGAAGACTGCCCTCTTTTTACTTAATCTCTCTGTGGTATCTCAGATTGTCGCCAGGATTGTTTCCACTCCCTCTGTCCACCTCTGAAGTATTGGTTGTTCCCCATGATTCTTGCCTTGCCTCTCTTCCCTTCTCACTCTGTAGTAAGCCTCCCCTGCCAGCCTTGACAATTCTCTTCCAATTGTTTAATGTCACTGACAACTCCGAAATCTCTAACACAATCCTATATTGTAGGCCCAACCTCTCTCCTAAATACCAGAGCACCATATCATTAGGATCCTGACCCTCAAAATGCTTCCTGCTGAGCTCCCCCCACACACTACACCTTGCCACGAGCCCTTGTCCTCTGCTTGTACTCCTCATCTCGTTAATGCGTCTCCTAATGGTCCAACATCCTTGGCTTTCTCTCCTTCCTTACTTTCCACATCCAATTCATTGTTTAGTCTTATGAATGCTATCATTTCAGTTTTTCAATCTCTCCATTCCTCCCGCAACTGTTATGGTTTTGACCCAGATCCCACTCATCATGGCTCTAGCACCAGCCTTCTCACTGGACTCCCTCCTTGCATTCCTCCCCTCAAAAGCTGTTCCATTCTCCACACTGTAGCCAGTAAGTCTTCTAAAGGACACAGCTGACCTATCCATTCCCTCATTTATAAGCTCTCCCAAGTTTTCATTTCCTTTTCCCACAAATAGTTATTTACCAACTACTAGATGCAAGCACTGTTTTGGGAACTGGCAAAACAGCAGGAAGTGAAACAATGTTCTGCCCTCATGAACCTTCTAGTCTGGAATAAAGCCAAATGCCTGAGTGTGGGGAGTGGGCAGCACCCACTGGGAAACTCATGCCTGCTTCCCCAGCCTCGTGTCCTAATTCTCCTTATGCCCTACCCTCAAGCCATATCAAATTAATTTCAGTGCCTAAATGTACAGTTCTATTCCATACTCACTGCCTTTACCCAGGCTCTCTTGGGAGTGCCTCCCTCCCAGCCATCATACCCTATTTGCAGACCACCCTCACACACACACACACACACACACATCACATTTTCTGAGGTAATCTAGAGGTTCCTGTAGGTAGTGCTGATCTCCAGAATGACCTGGGTTCAAATCTCAGCACTCCACATGTTGTGTGATCTCAGTCAAGTTATCTGACTACTCTACACTTCAGATCTTCATCTTAAAATGGAAATAATTCTAGTACCTCCATAGGGGTTGGTTATGAGGACTAAATTAGTCAATCCATAAGAAGTGCTGAGATACTTTAGGTGCCTGACATGTATAAGCCTTTAATAAATGTTTTCATTACTTTTATCTTTGGTATTATTGTTATACCTCTCATCACACTGTTCTGTAATAATTCTTCCTTCTAAACACGTCTTACTATCTTTGTAACCCATGAACTTACTTTGGCAGGCACATAGTAGGCACTCAATAAACATTGAAGGAAGAAGGATAAAAGGATTGGTAGCTCCAGGTTTGGTCTCCCATGACCAAATTGGACTATAAAGGAATAAAAGGAATAAAAGCAAATCTGGCCGAATATCTAAGTGTACACTGTTCACATTTTGTGAGCAAGAGCTGGAAAGGAGTGACCAAGAAAAGGGCCTTGATCTGGGCTGACCTGAATGAGAACTGAGCTATTTCATTTCTTTATTCATTGACTCTTGAGTCAAGAAAGGACCAATTACCCTGAAGTCGCCATTACCTTCAGTTCCCATCCCTCAGCCCCCACTTCGGACTCTCCATTTGCCTCCTTTCCGCTACTATGTTCCCCTCAAAAATGTATCAACTGAAACTCAGAAAGCAAAAGGAGTGCTGAGGGAAAAGGGGAAGGGGTGGAGAAGGGTTAGCACCTCCCTCCTTCCTTTGCTGAGATCAAAGCCAGCGTTTTGACTAGAAGGCCAGCTGGCCTCTTTCATCCCCGCTCCACCTGTCTGGGAATGGGATTGCTGCTTGCCCATTTCCTTTCCTCTTCAGGGCTGCAAGGCAGTTTCAGGGTGGGGCCTCAAGCTATTTCTAGTGCTGGCCAAATCCCTCCACCCCAATATCTCCTTTGCCTAATGTGATCAGATTTCCTTTCCACCTCTCCAGTAACAAGTGGCAGGAGCATAGGACAGGAAACTGTGAGAGAAGTCAGTTTCTCCACAGGCCCCAGGCAGAGCTAATGGTTTAGGCCAGTAGAGAGGACACTGGGGCGGCTGGGCTTTGTCTTGCAGGAGGAACATGTTCTTCTTTCTGCATAGCCACCCCAAGTACTTGGCCCAGCATCCCCCTGGGTATGGGTGAGGCACCTCAATTAGGCAAGGGCCTCTTGCCTCTGGAGAAGGGAATTCATATTTACTGGAGGCCTACTAGGTTCTGGGCCCTATGCTAGGCCCTTTTGTTTATGTTATCTCTAACAACCCAGCCAGGTGGGCATTTCTGTTCATCCCTCTGGTAGCAATGACAAAAGAAAGATTAAGCAGCACACCTGAGGCACATGACTAAATCCTGACAGAACATCCAGCTCTGTCTGACTCTAAAGCCAGGGCTCTTTCCACCTCATCATGCTGCCTCAAGAGTCCAGAAAAGCTGTTAATGCTATGAGTTGGCTCTTTGCATTATTCCACAGAATTAACTGAACAGCCAGCTTTTGTGAATGAATTTCATTCCACGTAACTTTAAAATAAAGGTTTAAGGAGAACCTTTGATAACTTGACTTCAATTCAACAAAGAATGTGACAGAAGTTTCTGCCTCTGCAGAGTTCATAGTCTAGTAGAAAAGTGCTAACAAGTGCCAAAATTAAAAGCATAATATAACACAGAAACAGAAATGCCATGAGGGAGACAGAGGAGGGAATAGGGCAACACCTTTGCCTTAGGTATAAGCCTCTGCCTTCTGGGTGCCTGTCACTTCCCTCAGCCCCAGAGCCTCCCAAGGCTGAGACCAGCCAGCTGCCATGTCAAACTGGATCACAAAACAGGGACTTTCTTAAATCATGAGTGTCCCCTAGCCTAAGAACAGTGCAAATAAGCAGGACCCGGGAATACTCTTTCATTGGCCAAGGTGGAGAGATGTTTAGGATCCCAGACTTGGTTATTAGCAGCAGCTGGCCTGCCTCAGCAAGGAAGGGGTTATTCACGAGTCAGTTAAAGCCAGGTGCTAATGCAGCCAGACTGAGAGGCTCAATCCCAGTCAAACTGAGTTCTATTACATAGGAATCTGTTCTGGCCCCAGCTGTCCATCTTGCAACCTTGCGCACTCTTGGTCAAAGAAGGAACTAAAGCAGAAGGGTATGGGTAACCACACTGTAGGCATTCATAGTGCAGATGTATTGTTTCAAATGCTCAGCCCTGAACAGACAGCTCACAACCTGTCTTGCTGACAGAGGATCAGCAGTGAGCCTCTGCTTTCATAGATGGAGGCAGAACATTCTCTCCTCCTGTATCTCAGTGAGGCACCCTGCCTCTGATTTTTATAGTGCTTTGATGCTGGGGGTTTGGGTCCTCTCCCAGAGTGGCCACTTCATTGCAGCTGCCTTTCTTCTATTGCGCTCTTTTTTTTTTTAAGATTTTATTTATTTATTTGACAGAGAGAGAGCGCGAGCACAGGCAGACATAGTGGCAGGCAGAGGCAGAGAGAGAAGCAGGCTCCCTGCTGAGCAAGGAGCCTGATGTGGGACTCGATCCCAGGACACTGGGATCATGACCTGAGCCGAAGGCAGCCGCTTAACCAACTGAGCCACCCAGGCGTCCCTCTGTTGCCCTCTCTAAACCCATCTTTTCATACCTGTGGAATGAGTGTGCTACTTGACACCCTCTGGAGGAAAAGAGATCGCCTAAGAAGAGAGCGCAACACCTGTTTGAAGCCTTCTCTTCCAGAGCCAAGCCCATGAGATCCTTGAACTTGGACTGAGGGGCCCTCCTTATCTAAAACTTGACAAACCTGTCAAGTTTCTTTGATCATACTGGGGGTCAGTTTCTGGGTGTATCCCCCTGGGTAAGCCCTCTTGTGTCTCTTCCATATATTGGTTTGGTGAAGATGATCTCCACTCAAGGCTTCTTCTATCTCCAGGACTCAGGGCTCCAGGCATCAGAAAGTAAATGATTCCAGCAGGAAGGAACAAGGCCCCCCTTTCCTTTCTGTGTCAGTCCATTAAAAAAAAAAGGCAATATAATAAGACCTGGGACAGTCTTGGGCATTTTCCTTTTAACTAAATGTGTAGTTTTCCACTGTGGATGTGCAAAAACCATCTACCCGTCAAATGACTCCCATGGATTCCACAAAGTTGCCATTAGAACCCTTACAGATGCTTCTACAACTTCTCCCATGGTGCCAGATATACATCCAGACTCTTAACAAGTATAATTTGGTGGCAGTGGTAATAACCCTGGGCTTCTCTGAATGACATCAAATTCACAACCCATATCCACATCCCTTTTTTCATGTGCTCTCTACCATTTTTTCCCATGGAATTTGAATCCCTCTGTTTTACTTACTGCCTAACAATATCACTATTGAAAGCACGTAATGTTAAGGACCATATGCTCTCTCTCCAGAGAGTATGCATAAATACTATTTTTGTTAAAAACTAAACAGAAATAGTAGTTGTGCCTACTTCCCATTCAAGGACTTATCCCAATTGAATGATTCCCTTTGTCGTGGAGTGTTTTTCCCCAAGCGGGCCCTCATAGAGAAGCTGAATCAGATATTGTGACTTACCAGAGGTCACAAGGAATCATCTAGTAAGCTAGAAATAGAATCCAAAAACCTTTATTTTGATTCCCTGAATTTAAAAAACAAATAAACTCTGCTGCAGGGAAAGAAAAGCTGGAGAAACCAGGCTTGCTTGACATTCCTGGGTCAGGGAATTCACGGCAACCAAAACCAGCAGACAACTGCCATTAGCCTGTGAAGATCAAGGAGGTAATAAGACATAGGTGCTGCCTGTCCTCCAGGAGCTGACAACCCAGTGCAGGGAGCTCAGGTCACTGTTGAAAAATCTCTGTCTGGGGCAGAATGTGCCTGTGAGGACTGAGTGCATCCCAGAGGAGGTCTTGCCCATCTTCATGGTCCTCCCAGCCGCCAGCACAGTGACCCACGTGTGATAAGCAGGCAAGCACTCATTGTTGAATAAGGGCCAAAAAATTAAGGTACCAAAAGAACACTCTGAGGGTTGGTGGAAAATAAGGGACAGCTTTGTGAAGGAGGTGACATTTGAGCTCTTCCTGGAAGGATGGAGAAGTTTTTCACAGGCAGCAGAAATTGAGGGGAGGGCCTTTGCAACCTGAACAAGGAGCGACGGCAGAGATCCTAAGGAGAAGACAAAGCACGGTGTGATTCGAGGGAGCCCAGGGCAGGCCAGTGTGGCTAGAGAGGAGGGTGCAGTAAGAACTAAGGCTGGAGAGAAAAGTGGACACCTGAGCAGAGAGAACCTTGAACAACACACTAAATAATGTAGCGGTGACCTGTCCCTGGGGCTTTTGAACAAGAGGAGTGGTACCACTGGGATGGGCCTTTCCTGCCGAATCGTCCTACCCAGCCCCCCTGGGCCTCCCTTTCCTTGTCAGTACTGGTGGTTTTCTTTTGGTTGTTCTGTGTGTATGTGGTTTGCTTTGGAGGTTTTCTGTGGTTTAGTTTGTTTTTTGGCCTTTCCCTTTTCCTTACAGTTTTTCACAGCATATGGTCCTGATTATGTGTTGGAAATCACGCCAAGCTGCCGGCCAGACCGCAATGAGCCCCACCGAGTCCAGCAAATCCTCAACTACATCAAAGGTGAGCACCACCCCTCGAGCCCTGCCCTCCTCATTCCACTCAGCTTGCAGTGGCCTGTCGCTGGGGGCTTCCCTAAATACCATTTGTCTTTAGTGGCTAACCATTTCACTGACTTAGAAGGGAAACATCTTCTTGGCCTGGTAGCTTGTCGTTGGAATTCCACACTGGCCACTCTAACTGGAATTGTCATTTGGCCAGCTAATGTCACCTTCAGGGGGACAAACGTTTATCTTGAAGCACCTCCAGAGAAAAACCAGTTCTCAAGTGTGCTCTGGAACCCTTTTTCTTTTAAAAGAGCAACAGTAAAACCCTCTTGAAGGTGAGGGAAGTTCAAGCCTCTTCAGACTTAAGGGAGGGGGAAGGAGGGTCTCACAGACATTGTGTTCCTGTATGGTTCCGTGGTCCAATATGGCCTTGAGAGACCATAGGCCTACAATAGATAGTCAGAATTCTGGTGCCCTGAGAGTAGGCTCCCCAGTCTTTTCCCAGAGCACTGGAGATGGAGAAGCCGCCCTACCCTGCCCTTCCCTCTGGCTGGCCCACAACTGTTCTGGCTTCTGGCCAGAGGGAAAATGGCAGCCATCAGGTTATTATCATCTTGATCACACTGTCCACTAGCTGTCTGGGGAGCTGCCCTTAGCTTTCCAGTAGAGCCCCTCCCCAAGCCCCAGCTGCTGCTCCATAACTCAGTTCACTTTCTCTACACTATTGTAAAGTCATTTTGGCACCCATTTTCTTATTTAATTGAATTTGTATGTATGTATGCATATTTTGGGGATCCTAATTATTTGTAGAATTAAGAGGCTAAGGGTATCATATTGCCCATCTTGGAGAGTGAAATTCCCATGTTTATTCATATAACGACCAAGATAGTAGCAATTCTCCTACCTTTGACTCCCTCATTGGAATAGAAACCAGCATAAAAGAGAGGCCTGTTCTGTACCAGAATTAGTCTGAGGGAAGGCATGTGTCCTGGGGGGGGTCTTTGCTGAAGGTTATATTAAGGCCCTAACCTCTAGTAGGGTCCAGTCTGTGAAAATAGCCAAGTCCTTAGGCAGGGACTCCACGTCCCAGGCTCCTTTGGGCAGAGAAAATTCTCTAAGCTCACAAGTCACAGACCTGTAAGGCTATGCTCACAACAAGGCTCACTGTCTCTGTGAGGTGTCCCATAGCTCTCATCCTTCTCCTGACCCTATAGTTTCAAGCTACCTCCCTCTGGAGTCACGGTGGATACCAACCCCACAAATCCTCACTTCCTAACCAAATCCTCCTCCCTTGTACAGTCTTTAAGGCCTTTCAACTCTTTCTATTCCTGGCCCTTTGTCAGTCCTTCTCACTGTCATGCAGCCCTGATTAACACTAGTGCTCCCACCCTAATTTCCTCCTGCCCCTTACAGACCCAGGACACCTTCCCTGTTTCCTTTGGGACTGGTCCTGGACCAACTTTTCTTACCCCTCTTCCTTCAACCTTACCATCCCCTACCCCCCCCAAATCCAGGCTCTAAATCCTCATAGAGTACAGACAAAGCAATAGAAACAGAAACTAAACAATCCTCTGCAGGTTCTTGCTCATACTTCCGTATGTGCAGATATCTGTATGCCCTCATGCTTTCCTGCACATGTACCCAGACACATATCTCCAGAGCGGTGACATCTTGCTATTGAGGAAATGGAAATGACAAGTGAGAGAAGATGTAAGGAAGGTAATTCAAAGGGAAGAGAACTAGGAAAGGTAAGAAACCCAAAAGAGGAATACATTTTTAAAAGACCTGAGAAAAAAGATTAGTTTGAGGGTTGGTGGCGGGGCGAGTGGGGGGGAATCATCAAAAATCTTAGAGGACGTGTAAGTTACAGGTAAGTCAAGATTTTTAGAAGATCCTGACAGGTTAAAGCAATATTCTGAGAGCAGCACAAAGATGTTAAGCTGAGAGAAAATGTATGGACCAGGAATTGGGTCCTCAGAAGCAATTGGACACACACAAGATGGGAAGATATGACTCAGCAGCATTTTGTCTGAAAGAGCTAGGGATTTTAGTCAATGGGGACATCGGTGTGAGTCCCCAGGACAAGTTGGCCTCCAGACATGCTGATGCAGTATCATCCTCATTTTAAAAGGGCTCTAGGCAAACAGGAACATGCTACTGGTCAGTCAGGAAGGAGAAAAGACTGTAGACCAGGCTCCAAGAGGTCTGTTTGGAGGAGCTGGGGCTTTTGGAGAAAAGAAGACCCAGGGAGATGCGGTCTTTACTTCGTATCTCTGAGAGGCTGTCGCAGTCTATGTGGTCACAGGGCACAGAACTAGGACTCATGGGTAAATATTATAAAAAAGGTGAATTGGTTAAAAAAAAAAAAAGGTGAATTTGTATTCAGTAGGAGGAGGAATTTTCTAACATTTTGAGCTATCCAAACTGGAGCAGGCTGCCCAAAAAGGAATGAGGACTCTGTTCCTGGAGACTTGCAAGTAGAGGCTAGATAGTCACTTGACTGTCATATCACAGACATGTTCCTGCGTTGGGGGAGGACAATTGTACTAGATTATTAAGGTTCCTTCTAATCCTAAGATCCTAGGATGCTGTATGTTAAAAATGAGAAAACAGAAAAACAATAAAAGGAATATGATGAGAGTGCAGGGGTTGGTAGATGAGTCACAGTTGTTGGGGCGGGGGTGGGGGGGAGGTAATACTGTGTAGAGGAAAGAATTGATGAGAAGAAAAGAAATTAAATGGCTGAGAGTGGGTGGGGAGGAGCCAGGGAGGGCGGACAGCAAGTAGACTGGCTATAGAATACTAGGAATGATCAGATTTTCCATTTAGCCATCTCCTTCATATTGACAAAGTCTTGTGTTCTAGCCTTGCAAATAAGCAGAGCTCACAAGTCCAGAATCAGAAAGAAATTCAGCTAAACCAAGAAGAAATGAGGCTAGAAAGAAATCCAAATGTTGCTAAAAATGGCCAGGCTAACCTGCTATACTGAGACCATGCCCCTCCAGCCTGGTGACGCATGCTGCTATCAGATAGTGCGTTGCCATGACAATGGTCAGTGTGGAAAAGCTGCTGAATTTTCTACATTCTGAAAGATTTTCCTGAACCTGCCTACATGACTTGTCATTTGTTCTTGCATATTAAAACCTCAGTGAGGCTGGCCATTTCTTGCAGTGTCTCTTGCCCTCCGCCCCATATTAAAAAGGAGCGGGGAGACATGGATTGATTTGGGAAGGTGCAATGGCCATAATGGAGTGGATGGATTAAGCTCCACTCTATGGGAGGGAGTTTGGCCAGTATGTCTCAGTTGAATTTGTTGAGCCTTTGAGCTTGGGTTTTTTTTTCTCTTTCTCATCACATCCCTTAGAAGCACTAAAGATGGGATTTTTAACCTACTGAAGATCAAACCTGGGGAGGTTCATCTTATAGAGATAGTTCCATGTGCCACAGGTTGTCTGGAGGGAAAGGCAAATTTAGACCTCACCTTATCCCATCTTTACTGCCCATTAGTCTTTCCAAGAGGGAAAAAAAGACAAAAATAAAACCTTGGAGAGTCAATTCAAGCTGTTAGCTTTATGCAGGAAAAAGCTATGTATTGCTCTAACAAATTGCTCTTCTCATGCCAGTGAATCTCGAAGATATGTGTCAGTGCTCACAAGAAAGTGTGGATCGTTCAGCCTAGCTCATGCCCACTACTGTAAAATCATCCTCACACCATCTTCATGTGCTTAGACTTGTTTGCCTTTCCTCTGGTTGATGTACTCCAGAAGAGCTGGCTCACACTGAACTTTCCAGAGTTGGAACGGTGCTGATGTGATCAATCCCCAGGGATGGTTAGCTCCCCAAGCCTGCCTGGCTCTGTGTGAGGAAACAGGGGTAGAGTTTTTCTAGTACCTAGTACTGATGACATTTGAATTGAGTAAAGGTCCCTAGAGGGGCAAAAGCTTCTTGTTGCAACCCAGACGCAACCTTCTGTGGCTGAGTGCAGAGGGAGGGTGAGTTGTGCATGCACAAGTATGTGTTGGCATTGTAATTGAAGGTTACCACTCACTTGGTGTGAGTTCCCAGACTATACCCCAAGTTTGCCTGGAATAGAAAAAGAGACGGGGCCAAGAGGTAAGAAGGAAAAGGAGGGGAAGGACACAAGAGATAAGATAAGGCCTTATAAACATCTGCCTTTTCTGACCCTTGATGAAGGAGGCTGAGTTGGCATCTTATACAGTGCAGGGTTGAGAAGGTGGACTAGCCAACTGATGTGGGTATAGGGGAGAGACAACACAGGTGAAATAATAAGAACAATAGCTACTATTTATTTTACAGATGAGGAAACTGAGGCTCAGAGAAGATAAGTGACTTGGCCAAGGTCACATTTGTTTATTCATTCAGCAAGCAATTACTAAGCACCTACTATGTGCTACACTGCTAATAGGTGGTAGAGCACACACTCGAACCCTGGTCTTTCTGAACTAGGGCTTTGGAGTCAGGCTGTTTGTCCTTTCCAGCCCCCCTCTTCTCTTTGCAGTGTTGCCCTGCCAAGTTTATTTGTCATACCTCATTTTTTCAATCCCATTTTTAACCCCCCCTCTCTTTTTCCAATTGCCCCTGGTAAACTCTTCCCACCCTTCACTGCATATCCAGCTCCTTCCATGTGGCTGATCCAAAGCACCTAAAATCAGATTTTAGAAATGGGAAATGGGAGGAAGATAGCCATGAGCAACACTTGCAGTCCTGGCCTCTGACCCGGGCCTTTTAACATTCTCTAACACCCACCCCTGCCATGCTCCCATCACCCAACCATACGATCATTGAACATTTCTACTCCATTTTGAGCCGAGTAGAGAAGTAAAAAAGGACAAAAGGTGGAAGAAGCCAACCCATCCAGCACCTGCTACCTGAAGTGTGTGGTGTTTACCAGCCCCACTCTGCTATTTACAGTTCCATGACCCCAAGATGAGTCCCTTTGCATATCTATTGGTAATATTCTCAGGAACACCATTGTGCTGAGTGTAAGCTGCCCCTCCTCGGGCAGTTTGAAGTCTGGGATTGACATTCTTCTAAGGACTAGCAATTAGGACATCAGGTCTGGACATGTCCAAGGCCTGCTGAAGCTCCAAGCTTGAAGCAGCACTCCTACCTGGCGGGACTGTACACCATGGAAACTCAACTTGCTTCTACACTTTCTCTTGTTTCCTGAGAAGCCATAAGGATAAGTTGAAAGGCAGAGTTGGTCCCCAGACAGACTGACCATCTGCTTTAGGGCTTCTTAGAATGATTTGGAGCAGGATTGTAGAGAATACCCTGAGCCAGTTTGCATTACTTCAGGGGAGGAGCTCTGTGATGTCCATTCCTTATCTCCCCTTGCCATCCCCTGTCCTTTTATTCTTCTCCAGTCCACTGTGGTTCTTTCCAAGAGCTTACTACCAGCCTGGCTTCCCCATTAACCAGGTTCCTATCTTGTTTAACTAAAGAGTAAAAGAATTGGAAAGGCTTGTTGTTGCTGTCATTGTTCAACAGGAAGAGAAGTTGTAAAAATGTCATGCTGAGGGGCACCTGGGTGGCTCAGTTGGTTAAGTTCTGCCTTCAGCTCAGGTCATGATCCCAGGGTCCTGGGATTAAGCCCCATATTGGGCTCCCTGCTCAAAGGAGAGCCTACTCCCCCTCCCTCTGCCTCTCCCCCCACTTGTGCTTGCTCTCTCCCTCTGTCAAATAAATAAAATCTTTTAAAAAGTGTCTGGCTGAAAAACTTATAAATTCTAAAATAAAAATGAAGACTGCTCCCCAAGGTCACAATAACTTAGACATCAGCTTTTATTCTTTTAAAAGATTTTATTTATTTGAGAAAGAGAGAGAACACAAGCCGGGTGAGAGGCAGAGGGAGAAGCAGACTTCCCACCAAGCCGGAAGCCCAATGTGGGGCTCAATGCAGGGCTCAATCCCAGGAGTCTGGGATCATGATCTGAGCCGAAGGCAGACACCCAAGCAACTGAGCCACCCAGGCACCCCTAGACACAGCTTTTAACAAACCATGAAAACCCTCGGTAGATTACTTTTGAAGACACCAAATACCTACATAAATCCAGGAGGTGGGAACTACTATTATTGAAAGCCAACTGTACTACATACACCATATGCTGGATTCTTTACACATGTGATCTCATTTAATCCTCACAATTACCTCATAAGGTAGGAAACTGGTGTCCAAAGACATGGTGTACTATGCCCAAAGTAGCAGGTAAGTGATGCCCTCAGGATCTGAATCCAGACCTGGTGCCCTCTGCGTTATAACAGTATTGGTCAGTCAAATCTACTCATCATCCCCTGTCTGCTTTTTTCAATTGCCCCTAGTAAACCCTTTTCACCTTGCAATGTCTCCCAAAGTGAGGTTGTGAACCAGGTTAATTTTAAGAAGTATGATTATGACTCCACTTCAGAGCCCCATTAAATCAATCAATGATTAGTTTTTGGAGCCTCCCATGTTCTTAGTGCCACCAGAGGTATACGAGAAGTTTAAAATATGGTCTCTGCCTTTAATAAACAGCTGAGAAGTCTAGGGAAGGAGACAAAATTTACCCCCTTAGACAGATGAGGATATAATAAGGCTGATACTATGTAGAAGTTGGGGAGTAAGACTTTAGGGAGACTGCTTCCAAAAGGTTTGAAATCAATTTAAATTGATAAGAATGCGGAAGTGCTCATAAGCGAGAGAAACTCAGGTGAGTGCCAAGGGCAGATTGTAAGTTCCCTTGAATTTCAGGCTGAGTAGTCCATATTAGATACAATAAAGTGAGAGCCATTCTAGGTTCTGGAATTAGGACATAACATGATGCAGTGATATTTGAATGAATCATGGCCGTATTCCAAGATTGAGCCTGAAAGAGCCTGGACCAGAACAGTGATATTAGGATATTCCCTATCCTATTCCTCCCAAATGGCTGAGAGTTGTTTGGAAGAGAGTATCAAGAACACTTCGAAGTGGGTCATGTATAGGGGATCAAAAAGAAAGGAAGAAGTAAAGATGATTCTGAGCTTTCCAGCCTGGATACCAACTGGGATGGGGAGCCACTGGAGGAGGGGGATAGTTTTACAGAGACATATACTTGATGTGTTCTGTTTTGATAGTTGAATTAGAGGTATTTGTCTGAAATACATCTACATGGAAGAGTTGTTGCAGCCAATTAAAAAGAAAATTTTAAAAGCAATGGATGGCACAAAAGTATTGTCGTGATAATATTAAGTGAGAAATAACAGGATACAAAATTATTTAATACCATATGGTCTCAATTTTATAGATATAATGTGTGTATGAGTGAGTGTGTGGATATACGCAGAGAAACGCCAGAAGGAAATATAACAAAAATACTAACAGTAGTTACTTTGGTGGTAGAACTGGGATTATGAGTATTTTTTTAACTTGTTCTTTCTTGTTTTTCTGTATTTTTCAAAATGTCTACCATGAATATGTGTTGCTTTGTTATTCAGAAAAAAGCAATATGTGTTTGAGATTTTATTTTTTTTAAGATTTATTCATTTTTTATTTTAGAGAGAGAGCACAAGCAGGAGGGGTAGGGAGAGGGAGAGAGAATCTCAAGCAGACTCTTGCTGAGCATGCAGCCCAATGCGGGGCTCAATCCCACAAACCCAGGATCATGACCTGAGCCAAGCAAGAGTCAGATACTCAACCAACTGAACCATCCAGGTCCCCTACATGTTTGAGCTTTTAATTATTATTATTGCTATCATTTTATCAGAACTTATTTCCTAATATTTGATTTATAAAACCTGGTCACTGCACCTGCACACAGCTGGAAAGATAGGGACTGGAGAGTGAGAATTTTACATCTCAGGTGCTGTTTCCTTTCTTAAGTACCTCTAGTAATTCTTAAGTGCTTCCAGCTGTCCACTCAAGAGAGCAGATTTTCCTTTGACTCATGATATAAAGCTTCTTTTGTCTAGTAGAAGGGTATAAAGTCCAGAGAGCTCCCTAGGACCACATTCCTTTCCAAAACCTTCCTTTACTCCAAGGCAACAGTCTTTCTGAGTTTTCTCTTCTGTTCCACTGAGCTATGTGATTATTCCTCCTCACAGTCTTGATTACTATAGCTATATAATAATCCTTAAATCAAGGGTGCCTGGGTGGCTGAGTGGGTTAAAGCCTCTGCCTTCAGCTCAGGTTATGATCCCAGGGTCCTGGGATCAAGCCCTGTATCGGGCTCTCTGCTAAGTAAGGAGCCTGCTTCCTCCTCTCTCTCTCTCTGCCTACTTGTGATCTCTGTCTGTCAAATAAAAAAAATATTTAAAAAGAATAACTTTTAAAAAATAAATAAACCTTAAATCAGGTAGAGTGATTCCTCTTTCTTCTTTCTCAAAATTGTTTTAGCTTATACCAGTTCCTTTGCTTTCCATATAAGCTTTAGAATAATCTTGTCTATATCTACAAAATACCTTAATGTGATTTTATTAGGAATTAAGTTAAACCTGGTTATCAATTTGGGAAGAACTGACATCTTTATTGTATTGAGTCTTCCAATCCATGAACATGGTTTGTCTCTCCATTTATTCAGGACTTTTTTTTATTTCCTCCTTCAGCATTTTGTAATTTTCAGCATACAGATCCTAAACAAGTTTTGTACCTAAGTTTTTCTTTGAGTTATTGTTTTTTTTTTTCATTTTGGTTTCCATGTGTTAATTGTTACTGTATAGAAATACAGTTTTTGTATGTTGCACTTATATCCTGTGACCTTGCTGAACTCATTTATTAATTCTGTTTTCTTATAGATTCCTTAAGATTTTCTACATAGATCACCACTCATCTACAAAGAGAGACAGTTTTGTTTTTTTCCTTTCTGATCTGTATGCTTTTTGTTTCACTTTCTTACTTTATTGCACTGGCTTAGACTTCCAATATTATGTTTAATAAGAATGGTTAGAGAAGACATCCTTGCCTTATTCCAGAACTTAAAGGAAAAACACTCAGTATTTCACCATAATAAGTGATGTTAGCTGTAGGTTTTTGTAGATCTTCCTTATCAAGTTGAAGCAGTACTCCTTTATATTCCTAGTTGTTTTTTGTTTAAGCTTTTTTATTTAAACATATAATGTAACCCCACCACCCTCTCCCAACCACTCTCCCCCCCACCCCCCTCAGTTTGTTTTATGACATTAAGAGTCTCTTTTGGTTTGTCTCCCTCCCGATCCCATCTTGTTTCATTTTTTCTTTTCCTACCACCTTAACCCCCACCCCCGTTGCATCTCCACTTCCTCATATCAGGGAGATCATGTGATAGTTGTCTTTCTCCAGTTGACTTATTTTGCTAAGCATAATATGCTCTAGTTCCATCCATGTCGTCGCAAATGGTAAGATTTCATTTCTTTTGATGGCTGCATAGTATTCCTAGTTTTATGAGAGTTTTTGTTATAAATGGGTGTTAAATTTTGTTAAATGCTGCTTCTGCATCATTTGATACTAATAGTAATGTGTATGTGATTTTTCTTCTTTAGCCTTTTAATATGGTAGGTTAGCTTGATTAATTTTCAAACTTTGAGCCAGCTTTGTATATCTGGAATAAACCCCACTTGGCCATGGTGTACAGTTGTTATCTACATTGCTCAATTCTATTTGCTAATATTTACTTGAGGATTTTACATCTATATTCATGAGGGATATTAGCCTGCAGTGTTCTTTTTTGTGCTGTCATCATTTGCTTTCAGTATCAGGCCAATACTGCCTTGTAAAGTGAGTTTGGGAGTGTTCTCTTCTGTTTTCTGCAAGAGATAGGGGAGAACTGGTGTTAATTCTTCTTTCTAGTAGAATTCTCCAGTGAGACCATCTAGGCCTGGAGATTTCTTTTTCAGGGAGTTTTTCATTTCTACTTTGATACCACTGTAGTCAGAAAACATGTGCTGTATAATTTCAATTTTGTTCAGCTGTTGGGGGTTTTAATGGCCCAGTATATGGTCTATTCTGATATATGTTCTGTGAGTGCTAGAAAAGAAGGTATATTCTGTTGTCGTTTCATGGAATGTTCTATCAGTGTCAATTAGATCCTATTGGCTGATAGCATTGTAGAGTTCTTCTGTATCCTTTGCCATTTTCTGTCTTGTGCTATTATCATTGCTGAGAGAGGGTTGTTGAAGTCTCCAGTTCTAATTGTGAATCTGTTTCTCCTTATAATGCTACCGGCTTCTGCTTCATATATTCTGAAGCTCTGTTGTTTGGTACATATACATTTCGGGTTGCTATATCTTCTTCATAGATTGACCCTTTCACCATTATGTAATGTCCCTTTCTGTCCATGGGAATTTTCTTTGCTCTGAATTCTACTCTATCTAATATGAATATAGCCACTCCTGCTTTCTTTTGATTAATGTTTGCATGGCAAATATTTTCTATCCTTTTACTTTCAACCTGCTAATATCATATTTGAAATGAGCTTCTTACAAACAGCATATAGTTGGATCACTTTTTTAGCCACCCTGCCAATCTTTGTCTTATAACTAATGTATTTAGATCATTTACACTCAATGTAGTTTTTTTAAAGAATTGATTTATTTGACAGAGAGATCACAAGTAGGCAGAGAGGCAGGTAGAGAGAGAGAGAGGAGGAAGCAGGCTCCCTGCCGAGCAGAGGGCCTGATGTGGGGCTCTATCCCAGAACCTTGAGATCATGACCTGAGCTGAAGGCAGAGGCTTAACCCACTGAGCCACCCAGGCGCCCCCACTCAATGTAGTTTTGACATGTTAGGGACTAAATCTGTCATTTTATGTTTTTTTTAAAGATTTTATTTATTTATTAGAGAGATGCAGAGAGAACACAAGTAGGCAGAGCAGCAGGCAGAGGGAAAAGGAGAAGCAGGCTCTCCACCGAGCAGGGAGCCCAATGTGGAGCTTGATCCCAGGACCCTGGGATCATGACCTGAGCCAAAGGCAGCTGCTTAACTGACTGAGCCATCTAGGCACCCCTTTATGTTTTGTTTTCTCTTTGTTCCCTTTGTTCCTTCTCCGTTTTCTTCTTTGTCCTTTACTTATACCTCTGTTCAAATTTCATTTTGATTCATCTTTAGTGGTTTTGTTTGTATATCTCTGTGTAGGCTTTTTAGTGGTGTCTTTGGATATATATTATATATGCCTAACTTACCACAGTCTGCTAGTATCAACATTTTACCAGTTAGAATGAAGTGTAGAAAACTTACCTACCTCTAAGTCCTTTCCCCTCTCCAATTTATAATATAAAAAGAAGTATTTCTTCTACATACATTACAACTACATCAGTGTTATCATTTCTGTTTCAATCATTACACATAATTTAAAAAACTGAAGAGGAGGGGAAAACCCTAGTATGTTTATGTTTATTCATATTTTTACTCTTTCCATTTTCTTTCTTCCTTCCTGATTTTCCAAGATTCCTTATTTTATTATTACTCTTCCATTGCAAAAACTTCCTTTAGCTATTCTGTTAGGGTAGGTCTGGTGGCAACAGATTCTCTTAGTTTTCTTTCCTTTGAGAATATCTTTATTTCCCCTTCATTCCTGAGAAATACGTTTGTAGACCTAGAATTTTGTGTTGACAGTTACTTTCTTACACCACCTGAAAAATATCTTACCATCCTTCTGGCCTCCATGGTTTTTGATGAGAAAACCACTGTCATTTGAATTATCTTTCCCTTATAGACTTGCTTTCTGTTTTTTCAGCTTTCCAGAATTGTTTTTACAGTTTTTTCCCCCGGTTTTTTAAATATTTTTTATTTTTTAGGAATTTTATTATGATAGGACTTGGTGTGGATTTCTTTGGATTTATCTAGTTTGGAGTTCAGTCAGATTCTTGAATCTGTAGGTTTATATCTTTTGCCAAATCTGGGGAATCTTTAGCCATTATTTCTTGAAATTCTTTTTCAGGGGCACCTGGGTGGCTCAGTCAATTGAGCATCTGCCTTCAGCTCAGGTCATTATCCCAGAGTTCTGGATTCAAGCCCCATCTCGGGCTCTGTGCTCAGCGGGGAGCCTGCTTCTCCCTCTGCTGCTACGCTTACTTGTGTGCTCTCTCTCTCTCCTCTCTCTAATTAATTAATTATTTAAATTTTAAAAAAGAAATTCATTTTCAGTCCCATCCTCTTTCTCGTTGCCCTCTGGGACTTTGGTGACATGAATGTTGATCCTGTTTATTTGGGTGGGTTTTTTTAAAAGATTTATTTATTTATTTATTTATTTATTTATTTATTTGAGAAAGAGAGAGACAGAGAGACTGAGAGTACAGGGAAGGGCAAAGGGAGAGGGAGATAATCTCAAGAAGACTCCCCATGGATTGCAGAGCCAGGCACAGGGCTCAATCTCACACCCTGAGATCATGACCTGAGCTGAAACCAAGAGTCAGACCCTCAACTGACTTAGCCACCCAGATGCCCCATGAATGTTAGATCTCATATTGTAGTTCCACATGGTCCATGAGGTTCTTCTCATTTTCTCGAACTATTTTTTGTCTTTGTTCAAATTGGACAATTTCTATTGTTCTATACTCCAGTTTACTGATTTTACCTCTCCCACCTCCCTCCACTCTGCTGTGGAGCCCATCTATTGAGTTTTTTATTTTACTTGTATTTTTCAGTTCTAAAATTTCCATTTAGTTTTTCTTTATTTCTTTTGTTTCTTTGCTAAGACTTCTTATTTTTTTTCAAGCATGTTCAGAATTACTCAGTGAAATATTTTTATGATGGCCTCTTTAAACTCCTTGCCTGACATTTCCAACATCTATGTCATTGCTATGTTGACATCTGTTGATTGTCTTTTTCCCATTTGAGTTCATAGTTTCCTGTTTCTTGGTATAAGTGACTTTCTATTGTATCCTGAAATTTTTAGATTTTTTTTTTTTACAAAATCTGTATCTTCCTTAAATCTTCCATTTTAGCAGATTTCCTCTGACATCATGATGGCAGAGGAGGGGGCATCACCCCATTACTTCCAAGTGGGGATAAAAGTCTAGGTTCCCCACTGAGCTGCCATTGACAGCCTGGGGGGAGGTGGGGCACCTCCTTACTGCTGGGCAAGAGTGGAAATTCAGGTTCCCCATTAGAACTCCACTGATACCACCCTGGCTGGGAATGGGAGTGGAACCTTGTTACTGTCCCCCATGTGGTTTTTACTGATGGCAATGGGTAAACTTCCTTGCCATTGAACAGGGATAAAAGTTCTGGCTTTCCACTCTGCTTTCTCTGGTGGAAGGGGAGCCTGGTTACTGCTAATTTTTTATTTTAATGTTTCATACACTCAACAAATACATATTTAGTGTTAATATGTGCCAGGCACTATTCTAGGCACTGGTGATAGAGATGTAAATAGGACAGGTATAGGCCTTGCCCATCATGAAGCTTACATTTTAGGGAGGAAGATAGACAATAAACAAATAAATATTTAAGGTTGGTTACTGATAAATTCCAGTGGGGTGCTATTTTAGATAGATGGACAGTAAAGCCTTCCCTGAGGAAGTGACATTTGGGAATAGAGCCTAATGAAGTAAGGGAAGGAGCTTTGCAAAAATTGGGGTGAAAAACATTCTAGATAAAGAGAAGAGCAAGATCAAAGACCCTAAGGCAGGAATGAATTTGGTATGTTTGCTGTACAGTTGACCCTTGAACAATGTGACAGTTAGGGGCACCAACACCCTACACACTTGAAAAACCTATATATAACTTTTGTTTGTTTGGGTTCTTTTAAATTTTTGTCTTTGTTTTTTGGTGTCCCTGGGTGGACACAAATGCATATAACTTTTAAATCCCCAAAAACTTTACTAATAACCTACTGTTGACCAGAAAACTTACTGAGACATAAACAATTAACACATATCTTGTATATGTATTTGTGTACTATATTCTTTTTTTCTTCAAGTTTTAATTTTAATTCCCATTAGTTAACATACAGTGTTATATTAGGTTCAGGTATATAATATAGTGATTTAATAGTTCCATACATCACCAGGTGCTCATCACAAGTGTACTCCTTAATCCCCATCACTTATTTAACCCATTCCCCCCACCACCTACCCTCTGGTAACCATGAGTTTGTTATCTATAATTAAGTATCTCTTTCTTGATTTCTCTCTCTCTCTTTTTTTCCTTTGCTCATTTCTTTTCTTTCTTAAATTCCACATATGAGTGAAATCATATGGTATTTGTCTTTCTCTGGCTTATTTTGCTTAGCATCATACTCTCTAGCTTTATCCACATTGTTGCAAATGGCAATATTTCTTTTTATTTATTTATTTATTTATTTATTTATTTATTTATTTATTTGTGTGTGAGAGAGAGAACACAAGTAGGGGAGGGGCAGAAGGAGAAGCAGACTCCCCGCTGAGTAAGGAGCCAGATATAGAATTCCATCCCAGGACCCTGGGATCATGATCTGAGTTGAAGACAGACGCTTAACCAACTCAGCCACTCAGGTGCCGATTTCATTGTTTTTTGTGGTTGAATAATATTCCATTATATATATATACCACATCTTCTTTATCCATTCATCAATCAATGGACACTTGGCCTGCTTCCACAGCTTGGCTATTGTAAATAATGCTGCTATAAACATAGGGGTGCATGTATCCCTTTGAATTAGTGTTTTTGTATTCTTACAATAAAGTAAGGTAGAGAAAAAATGGTATTACAAAAATCATAAGAAAGAGGAAATATATTTACAGTACTATACTGTAAAAAATCCATGTATAAGTGGACCCATGCTGTTCAAGGGTCAGCTGTGTATGTTTTAGTGTATATTGGAAAGAAATATAACTTTCACATCAAAATCTGATGATTTCACAGATATCATTGCTTAAGATAAACTTAAGTTTTTTTAAAACAGAGTTGGTATGAGAGAGGTTTCCACATAAGTGGTATATAAATATGACAAATTTCTTGGCAGTATTAAAGTTTGGGAAGCAAATCTGTCTCTGAGGTAGATAATGTTATTAGCTCTATTCAACAGATGAGGCTTAGGGAGGTTGATTAGCTTGTACAAGGTCACAAAACAAGGAAAGGAGCTGGAATTCCACCTGAGAAAATGAAGGTCATGCCCAAGGTTTAGAAGAGGAAATATGGAATTTTCCTTCTTCCTGATGGAGTTGCTGGTTTTAGTATACAACAAACCAAGAAATTTTGAAGAATACTTGGAGGCCCCTAATGTGTTAAATTAAGCTTTTATTTCTGTTTTCCCAAACTACATGCCTAAAGCAATTATATCACTTATTCCCCTCCAGCTGTTAGCTCTAAAATAATCAGAGAGCAGAAAGGAGGTTAGAACTTACTAGAGAAGATACTCTTTTTTTTTAAGATTTTATTTATTTGACAGAGAGATCACAAGTAGGCAGAGAGGCAGGAGGAAGCAGACTCCCTGCTGAGCAGAGAGCCAGATGTGGGGCTCAATCCCAGGACCCTGAGATCATGACCTGAGCTGAAGGCAGAGGCTTAACCCACTAAGCCACCCAGGTGCCCCTAGAGAGGATACTCTTAACTACAGAGAACAAACTGAGGGTCAATGGCAGGAGGTGGGTGGGGAATGGGCTAAATGGGTCATGGAAATTAGGAGGGCATTTGTAGTGATGAGCACTGGCTATTATGTGTAAGTGATGAACCACTAAATTCTACTACTGAAACTAATATTACACTGTATGTTAACTAACTAGAATGTAAATAAAAACTTGAAATGTTAAAAATATATAATATAAAATAAACTGCATTTTTTCTTTTTTTTTTTAAAAAAGGAACTTACTAGAGAAAATAAGGTAAAACACTCAGAGTTCTGGAATGCCTTACTGTTGACAATTCCCTCATTCTACCCAGAGGCCCTTTAACCAACTGAGATTCAGGTGTTGTCTTTAGCACAGCTGCCAAATCCAGCAGTGCTGATGGGCGTTTTATGCCAGAGTAAGCAGGCCCAACCTCCCTGGCCTTAATGCTGAGGGGCAGTCCTTGCAGGATTCTCACTACAGAGTCCCAGCGGAAGCTCTACAGACATCCCATCCTGTAGACTCTTCTGCTACACCTGGACCAGGACATCCCCAAGCCCCAGTCAGGCCACCAAAGAGCTCTCAGTGTTTTGAGAAAGGGAAGCATCTTTATAGGCTTCTGGTTTACCCACATCCTTCTGCCTCTTTGCAGCTCCAAGCATATTTTGGAGGGAGATTTCATAAAGATTTTGAAATTGAGTTAGAATTTCAAGTCTATTGTGACATGCAAATTAGTCTTGCTTGCCCATTGGCAGCAATGCAGCTGAAGTGCCTAGAGACGGGCCATAAAATGAAAACATCAAAGTGATTAAATGTGCCCGAAGAGCATAATTGAGTGCATGAATAAGAGAAAATAAAACAAATTGATTTTCTCCAGTGCCAGAAAAACAGAATAATTGAGAACAAAATAATAGACTTTGAAGTAATCAAAGTGAGGAATGTACCATAGTGACATAGAAACAGCCAGTTGTGGGGGAAATTTATTGTGTTTCTGTTATCATTTTTACAACTTTAATTTCATTAGCTAATAAATACAAATCAATTGAAAAATCAGTCAACCAGAGAGGAGGCAGTCCCAAGCCAAGATTTTTTATTCACATCTCTAAAAGAGGCTGAAGCAGTGATCCTTAATCTATTTTCATAGGCGCACATATACCCCACGAGCTGGAAAACAAGTTCTGGGAGGCCTCTCTGCTTTGGAGGTGATGATGTTCTGTTCTGCCAGTCACTTTCCACATATAAGTTTACAGATTCAACTTCCAAAAGGGTCACTTTTATACCCCGCCAAGATTTCCCACAGAATGGCCTGAGTACAGCATCTTAGTTTACAAAGATGACGTTTTCGTGGCACTGATCAGCATTTATGGTCTTGCACGGGGTCATCCTGAATTCGCGCGGCGGTGGCGATGGCAGCAGCGCAGCGGCTACAGCAGCAACAGCAGGATTACCCGCCCCTCTTGCAATACTCACGAGCTCCTGTGGCTCACTCCAACCACAGGCTTCGGGCGCATGCGCACGCGCATGCGCACAACACTGAAATCTAATCTAAAACCAAAGCGGCCCAGCAAGAGTGTGTCACTGGTTTAGTCTCCAGCATAGCAGCCATGATGCTGGGGAAGATCAGGGGAGGGAAGCTAGGCTGCGAGACTTCTCATGCTGAGTGTAGCAGTAGAGCACTGGGGGCAGCAAGCTATGCTGGGACCGGGTGTTGGAACATTACAGAGCAAACATGAGATCCATGCACAACTATTTGTACGGCTCCTCCAAGGAAAGAATCCATCTACCCTACGCCTCAACTGTTCGTGACTGGGCTCTATGGCCCTTCACCTCAGGATCAGCAGTAGTGGCTAATGTGACTCGCATTCCACTTTTTCCTTTCACAGACCCTTGAGCTGCTCTGGCAGCTGTTGGCACTTCCAGATGTTCATGACACACCCTACCTTCAGGGCTCCACAGTTAACAGCCATGCCTTTGGCTCCAGTAAAGGTCTTTGGGACCATTGGGACTGTAAACCAGGGTGTACAGAAGGAGTTGGCAGTGCTGAGACTGGCACTACTTGCTGGCTCAATCAGGATGGCATAGTTAATAGATTGTGCCTGCCAGGCAATTTGTGCTGGAAAATATATCTTAGAGGAAGCACCTAGACACTGAAAGGAGTCTCTCTGACCTTCTGGTGGTATCCAAGGCCTAATCAGGATGGGCCCTGAAGCAAATGGGGAATGTTAGCATTTACCTCATTTGTGCAAGAGAAGGAGGGTTTATCTCCAGTTCAGGCCTAAAATCCCAGCTTCCATTTCCCACTGGTGTTTGGGTGGAACAAAATGGAGCAAATGGATTTCACAACTCTAAAGCATTATACAGATGTAAGGCTGTATTATTCTTCCTGCCACTGCTATTCCCATTATCCTGGGTTTCCCGGCCCGGAATTCTTGTCTGAAAAAGAAATATGGAGAAAGCACATGGACCAAGGAACCTGGAACTGTGACTCCAAAACGGTTGGGAGGGATTGCCCAGCCCAGCAGATAAACCACTCCAGGCCAGGCTCCACAGGCTGGCTGGCAGACAAGCAGCCCACTCCTGTGATGTCACCTCTACAGTTACTTATGCCTATCCCTCCACATGGAGCCAGCAGATTTAGGCACAGGAGGGGAGAAAAAATGAATCATAAGCTATTTTAGAAATTGCTTTGATTCTGTTTGAGATTGCAGTAGTCCCTTGCAAGCTAAGACTGGAGCACCCTAGCCATCAGGGTAATATCCTTTAAATGCAGATATCCTGTAAATGCCAGAAGCTTGGTGGGATTAATCCACAGCTTCAGGTTCTAAGTCAGGTCAGTGGCAGACAAGTGGTAATTGGTGGTTATGTTTAATTGTCATTGAAAGGCTTTCTGATGACAGGAGGGATCTACATTCCAAGGCAAGCAATACAGTTGACAATTAAGAGCTAAAATTGAATCAGCCTTCCATATCAGCACATGCCCAAGGCTTCACAGAAATCTTTTGTTCTGCCATTGTTCCCAGGTAGAGGCTGAGACCCACCCCCAAACATGGTTGTGATGGGGCAGCAACTGGAAAACTTGCTCTAGCCCTAGATCAAGCTACATGGGCCTCCCCCATCTTAAAATCATTCAGCAGCTCCCTGTGGCCTCTAGGATAAGGCCATGGCCTTCTAGGTCCTTGATGGCCTGGCCTCTGGCCACCTCTCCAATCTCACTGACCTTTTCCCTGACCCATCATCCTGTGCTCTGGCCATGAAAACTTTGCAGTTGTCTTTGCATATCTAGTTGTGCCTAGAACATTCTCTCCCCCTTTGCCCTTAAAGATGTTGCCTCCTCTATGAAGCCCTCCACACTCTCTTCGTATGTCTTGAGCACTCTGTACAGATTGGTATTTTGTCACCTTGTTATGGACTATGATGTGTTTGTCTGTAAATATGCCTTTCCAACTAGACTGAGAGCTTCTTGAGGGCAAGAACTATGTTTTGCTCTCCCCCTGTGACCTCAGCACCCAGCACGGAGCCCCGCCCAATGTAGACAACAGTAAAGGCTTGTGAAATGAAGGGACAGAGATGGGGGATCAGATTGGGTTGAGGGAGCTGGATGGCAAGGGGTCAGGGTTGGGAGGGCACAGTCCAAGATTCGCAGATAATAGAATCAGCAGAGCAGTCTGGGCACCAGCTGTCCCAGAGCAATCCCTGCAGTGATTGTTCTCAAAATGTGCCTCCTGCCCCTTGGAGTGAGAGACAATTTGAGGTGACACAAAGATATTTTTCATTTTAATAGTTGTATTCATTTTAGTGGATATTTTAAAATATACCAAGCAGGGACACCTGGGTGGCTCCGCCGGTTAAGCGTCTGCCTTCGGCTTAGGTCATGATCCAGGGGTTCTGGGATCGAGCCCCACATCTGCATCGGGCTCCCTGCTCATCAGGGAACCTGCTTCTCCCTCTGCCTCTCCCCCGCCTGACTCGTGCTCTCTCTGTATTTCTTTTTATTTCTGTCTCTCAAATAAGTAAATAAAATCTTTTTAAAAAAATAAAACAAAATGTACTAAGCACATCAAATCTGTTTTTTTAAAGATTTTATTTATTTATTTACTTATTAGAGAGAGAGAGAGAGCGAGCTCAAGACAGAGTGGTAGGCAGAGGCAGAGGGAGAAGCAGCCTCCCTGCCGAGCAAGGAGCCCGATGTGGGACTCGATCCCAGGACGCTGGGATCACGACCTGAGCCGAAGGCAGCCGCTTAACCAACTGAGCCACCCAGGTGTCCCTCAAATCTGTTTTTGATGATGATGATTACCTACTACTACTTAGGATAGTTGAGACCCAAAAAGTTATTTAAAAATTTTTAAAGATTTTATTTATTTATTTGACACAGAGAAAGAGTGCACAAGTAGGGGGAGCGGCAAGCAGAGGGAGAGAGAGACGCAGACTCCACACTAAGCAGGGAGACTGACCCCCAACTCAGTCCCAGGACCCTGGGATCATGACCTGAGCTGAAGGCAGACGTTTAACCAACTGAGCCACCCAGGCGCTGCAGTATTAAAATTTTTAGAGTGAAATGATACAAAGAAAAATATTGTTACTATCAATACAGATGTAAGTAGATACGACAGCATTCCTGAAATGGGCACCCACACAGTGGAAGTTTGGGAAACACTTTTCAACAGCCCTAAATGTACTTCTCTGTTCCTCTGTGGTGCCACTCAGCCTCCAAGGGCGCTGGGGTTCCTTAGCATTCCTCCAAACTTCCATGACACTGCTTGTCTTCGAACTCATTTGCCACTTAGCCTGGTGGCATGGACGCTCCCTTTGTAAGCCTATGTTGGCTTACCTCAACCACATTTATAACAGCCTTAAGAGCAATGACCAAGCCTTAAGCCTCTGTGAACTGAATGGGGAAGTGCTTTATCTGTGGCTACTATAGCTCCACAGATGTCCATTTCTTTAATGAATATTTCTTGGGCACCTATCATGTACCAGGACCTGTGGAGGGTGCTTACAGTAAAGTGATGAACAAGACAGACAAGGGTTCCCTCACAGGGCTTGTGAAGGGATACGGACACAATCAAAATCAACACAAAAGATGTTTTCAGCGTGCTGAGTGCATGGGAGGAAATAAAACAGGACAGTGTGACAGAAAGTGATGGCAGGAGGGTGGGGAGGTGGCCACATAGATGGGGCAGTCATAAGGCCTCTCAGATACAACGTTTGAATTGAGACCCAAATGAGGAGAAGAGTCAGAAATGGGAATGTCCAGGGCACCTGGGTGGCTCAGTCGTTAAGCGTCTGCCTTTGGCTCAGGTCATGATCCCAAGATCCTGGGATGGAGGCCCGCATGGTGCTCCTCGCTTGGCAGGAAGCCTGTTTCTCCCTCTCCATCTCCCCCTACTTGTGTTCCCTCTCTCACTATCTCTCTCTGTCAAAAATGAATAAAATCTTTAAAAAAAAAAAAGAAAGAAATGGGAATATCCAGGGACAGAGCATTCCAGGCAGAAGGAACAGCAAGTGCAAAGAGCAGGGGAAGCCCTGTGGAGGAAAAATGACTCATGTGTTCCAGTAACACAAAGAAACCCCATGAGGGGCGCCTGGGTGGCTCAGTTGTTAAGCATCTGCCTTCAGCTCAGGTCACAATCCCAGGTTCCTGGGATGGAGCCCCACGTTGGGCTCTCTGATCGATAGGAAGCCTGCTTCTTCCTCTCCCACTCCCCCTGCTTGTGTTCCCTCTCTTGCTGTATGTGTGTGTGTGTCTCTCTCTGTGTCAAATAAATAAATAAAATCTTAAAAAAAAAAGAAACCCCATGTGGCTAGAAAAGAGTAAGCAGGAGGGGTGGTGGTAAGAGACATGAGACAGGCACCAGAACCTGCAGGGCTTGGCAACTTAGTAGTTTGGATTTGATTCCAGGTGTGATTAGCAGCCATAGAGGATTTTGAACAGAGGAGTGATGTGCTCTGACCTAAGTCTTAACTAGACACTCTGGCTGCTATGTAGAAAATAGGTTGTAGAGGACAAGGATAGAAATAGGGAGACCAATTTTGAGACAATTAAAGTTGTCCACACAAAGGGTGGTAGTGGTTTGGAGTAAGCTTATAGCAGTGAAGGATGGAGGGAAGTGGGTGGACTTGGAATACATTGTAGAGGTAGCACAGACAAGACTTGCTAATGGATTGAAAGGGAGGTTGTAAATGCAGGAGGAAATACAGATGATCCCTAGTCAATGTCACAAAAGAAAGAAAGCCCAAGGGAACTGTTCCATTTCTGCCCTATCCAACACAGTCACCACTAAGCCATTTAAATTTAAATTTAAATCACCACATAGCCATTTAAATTGAAGTTAATTAAAATTAAATAAAATTTAAAATTCACCTCCTCACTTGCATTAGCCATATTTCAAGTGCTCAAGAGCCACATGTAACTAGTGGCTACCATATTGGGTAGCGTAGATATGGAACAGTTTCATCACAGCAGGAAGTTTTTTTTTTTAAAGATTTATTTATTTATTCGACAGGCAGAGATCACAAGCAGACAGAGAGGAAGGCAGAGAGAGGAGGGAAGCAGGCTTGCCACGGAGCAGAGAGCCCGATGCAGGGCTTGATCCCAGGAGCCTGACATCATGACCCGAGCCGAAAGCAGAGGCTTTAACCCACTGAGCCACCCAGGCACCCACAGCAGGAAGTTCTACTGGACAATGCTGCTCTACATTTTATTACATTTTGTTTCAAGATTTATTTAATTATTTTAGAGAGAGTGTATGAATGGGGGGGGGGGAGCGGGGAGAGAGGGGGGGGAATCAGACTCCTCACTGAACAGGGAGCCCAACACGGAGCTCAATCCCATGACCCAGAGATCATGACCTGAGCCGAAACTAAGAGTCCGACACAAAACTGACAGCCACCCAGGCACCCTGCTGCTCTACATTTAAAAAGTAGAGAATACAAGAATAAAAAGACAAACCACAGGGCCGCCTGGGTGGCTCAATGGGTTAAAGCCTCTGCCTTCAGCTCAGGTCATGATCCCAGGGTCCTGGGATTGAGCCCTGCGTCAGGCTCTCTGCTCCACGGGAGCCTGCTTTCTCCTCTCTCTCTGCCTGCCTTTCTGCCTACTTGTGATCTCTGTCAAATAAATAAATAACAATATTTTTTTAAAAAAGACAAGCCACAAACTGGGAGAAATACTTGCAAAACACATAACTAATAAAGGACTGGTATCCAAAATATACAAAGAGCTCTTAAAACTCAACAATAAGAAAACAAAAATCCAATTAACAAATGGGCTAAAGACCTTAACAGACACCTAACCAGAGAAGATAGACAAATGACAAGTTAGTGTACAAAAATATGCTTACTTTCCTGTCACTAAGGAATTGCAAATTAAAACAATGAGCTATCACTGTATGTCTATTGGAATACCTAAAAACCAGAACACTGATAATGCCAAATGCTGGCAAGGATGTGGGACAACAGGAACTCTCATTCATTGCTGGTGGGAATACCAAATGGTATGACCACTTTGGAAGACAAGTGGCAGGTTCTTCCAAAGTTTTAACATATGATCCAGCAATTGTACTCCTTGCTATTTACTCAGATAAGTTGAAAACTCATGTCCACCCAAAAACCTGCATATGAATATTTATGTCCACTTTATTCATAATTGCCAAAACCTGGAAGCAACCAAGTTGTCCTTCAGTAGACAGATAAACAAACGATGGTGTAACCAGACAATGGAATATTTTTCAGCACAAAACACAAATGAACTCTCAAGCTACAAAAAGACAAGGAGGAAACTTAAGCATGTATCGCTAAGTCAAGGAAGACAGTCTGTAAAGGCTGAGTACTCTATGATTCCAACCATAGGACATTCTCAAATAGGCAAAACTAGAGAGACAGGTCAGTGGGTGCCAGGGCTTTGGGGAAAGGAAGGAAGGCACAAATAGGTGTAATGATGAATTCTACACTTGTCAGAACTCATAGAATTGTACAACACTAAGAGTGAACCCTAATATAACTATGGACTTTTACTTAATAATCATGTCCATATTCATTCATCACCTAAAACAAATGTACCATGCTTGGGGCGCCTGGGTGGCTCAGTGGGTTAAAGCCTCTGCCTTCAGCTCGGGTCATGATCCCAGGGTCCTGGGATCGAGCCCCACATGGGGCTCTCTGCTCATCGGGGAACCTGCTTCCTCCTCTCTCTCTCTGCCTGCTTCTCTGCCTACTTGTGATCTCCATCTGTCAAATAAATAAAATCTTAAAAAAAAAATGTACCATGCTAATGCAAAATGTTGATAATAGGGTGGACACCGCCTACCAGGGGAGGCAAGAGGCAGGAGGATTTGAGAAGTCTTGGTGCTTTCTGCTCTGTTTTTCTGAAAATCTAAAGCTGCTCTAAAAATAAAGTCTATTAACTTTAAAAAAAAAAAAAGGACTAAAGAGAGCGCTCTCCAGCACCTAGTGCCTGGCAAAGAATAGATAGTCCATAAATGTTTATTGAATAAATGCATGAACAAATGAGTCAGTCAGTCAGTGGATGAATCAATAGAACACTGGCCTCCTGAATCCCAATTCGGTACTCCTTCTTATACACCAGAGGTAGGATGATGATACAATGTATTGTCCAAACCAGGATATTTAAGGATGTTGATGTAGGTCTAAGTCAGAACTGTCCCAGAGATAACCCAGAGGTCACAGCCCTGGAGCCCATGAGCCACATCTTGCCTCCAAAATTGTTTCATTTGGCCTCACATATTGATACCTTTAAAAAGTGTGAAGCAGTTATCCACATTTAAGATGGTGGAAACTTTGCACACAAATGGAAATTTCTGTCTTCTCTTGGAAAATGGAAAGATCTGGTCACTGGGCCCACCTTCCTGCACAGTAGTCAGTGTCTGGGACTAGGTCGCAGCTGCCCTTTTCATGAACATCTGCTGTCCTCTGTGCCACAAGCCCCACTGTTCCCGCTTGTATATTCTACCCTAGGCCAAGTGTGAATTTTCATTTGTCATCTCATTTACACTGCTTTGGTTTGTTTTCTTTTGTAATAGAATTAAGAAAAAAGGGAACTATTTCTTATACTCGTGTCATGTCTCAAAATAAGAAAAAGAATAAAGGCTCAAGAAGGCTCTATACGTCTTGCCCCTAATCCGCTTGACTCACATACAGTGCATTCTTGGCCTCTATAAACATTTGTGTTTTCCTCCTCTGGTCTGTACTCTGTGTCTCCTCAGGCTCCAGACCATGCTGGCCTTTAGAATTTTCTCAGGCTGCCACCCACTGTTGGAAAAGCTAGACGTGAGGGGGAAACAATAGGCATTATTTAAGCTTACATTTTTATTGTTACCCAAACTCAATATTGCTCATCATCAACTTTTGGCGGAAATTATTTCTGTTGTTTTTCTTAATTGCCTCCAAATGTAACTGGAGAGTGAGACAGAGCAACAAAGGGTACAGCACCCACCTTTCCTTTCTGTGAACATGTGTGGTTGGAATACTTGGATGTGGAATTTTGTTTATCCATGAAGTCACTCATTCATTGTCAAGCTCTGGCTACACTGAGAGTCAGAAGGACCCCTAGCTTCAGCATCAGAATCCCCTGTAGATTTTCCTCAGCAGAGGCAACATATTGTTGCAAAGGCCCCCATGGAAATGGGAAAGTGTGGATGGGGCACACTTAAGCTAAGGGGTTGGACTTCATTCATAGGTAGTGAGGAGCTGCTGAAGGATTTTGGGAGCAGGGGAGGCACGTGATCATAGCTTGCGATTGTGTGGGGGACAACTCCAGAGGCAAGAACACCAGTGACCAGTGACCAGTGACTGATGAGAGATGTGACTAAGTTCAAGACAATGGAACAGAAAGGAGAGGACAGAGTTTCGAGGCATCTTGAGGTTAGGCTTGGCAACTCATTAGATGTGGAGGAGGCTTGAACTAAGAGATGAAGAATAAAAGACTGTCCAGAGATGATGAGCTTCCGGCTTTAAAACAGCAAAGACATGATCCACAAAATTAACTTTTGTTTTGCAAGAGTTAAGACAATGAAAAGACAAGTCACATATTGAGAGAAAATATTTGCAAATCATATCTCTAACAGCAGCTTTGTATCTAGAATATGTAAAGAACTCTCCAAACTCAACCATAATAAAAAAAAAAATCCAATTAGCAGAAGACATGGGGAGGATATACAGATGGCAAATAAGCCCATGAAAAGATGTTCAATATCATTAGCCATTAGGAAAATGCAAACAGAAACCACAGTGAGAGATCTCTACACACCTATAAGAATGGTCAAAATAAAAACTAGTGACACCACCAAATGCTGACAAAAATGCTGAGAAATGGGGCGCCTGGGTGGCTCAGTCAGTTAAGCAGCTGACCTTGGTTTCAGCTCAGGTCATAATCTCAGGGTCCCAAGATTGAGCCCCGTGTTGTCGGGCTTTGAGCTCAGCAGAAAGAGTCTGCTTGTGGATTCTCTCTCTCCCTCTGCTTCTCCTCCTCCTCCTGCTCATGTTCTCTGTCTCTTTCTCAAATAAATAAATAAATGTCTTTTTTAAAAAAAAAGGAAAAACGTGCTGAGAAACTAGATCCCTCATACATCGCTGGTGGAAATGCAAAATGGTATGATCGCTCTATGTTTGAAAACAGTTTGACAGTTTTCAAACCAAACGTGCAACTACGATATAATCCAGCAACTGCACTCTTGGGCATTTATCCCAGAGAAACGAAAGCTAGGTTCATGCAAAAACTTGTACACGGATGTTCACAGCAGCTTTCTGTGTAATAGCCCCAAACTGGAAATGACCCAGATACCCTTCAGTTCGTGAATGGTTAATCACACTCTGGTGCATCCAGACCATGGAATCCTACTCTTGTGGTAAAAAAAAAAAAAACAACAAAAAAAAAAGAACAAACTTAACATATGACAACTTAGATGGATCTTTAGGGCAGTATGCTGAATGAAGAAAGCCAATCTCTAAAGGTTATATACAAAATTATAGAACCGGGGACCAGAGCAATGGTTGTCAGGGGTTAGGGATTAGAGGGGAATTACCATAACAAGGTAGCAGGAGGGAACTCTTTATGGTGACAGATGATGTTCTGTATCTTCTTGTGATGGGGATTATGCAAACCTACATGCAATAAAACTGTAGAGAACTATACACTTACAGATACATATGCACACACACAAGTGTGTGTGTATAAAACTGATGAAATCCGAATGTCATCTGTGATGCTGTACCAATGTCAGTTTCCTGGGTTTTATATCAAATAATCATTATGAAAGATGTTGCCACTTGGAGAAACAGGATAAAGGTTACCTCTTGACATTGTTTTGCAACTTCCTATACATCTATGATAATTTAAAAATTAAAAAGTTAAGTACCACCCCCCCAAAAAAGGAATAAACTGTTGATACACAGGGAAGTTTTCGTGACACACCCAGGCATTGTGTTACATGAAAAAAGCCAGTCACAAGAGGTTATACACTTTTTTTTTATTCCACTCGTATGACATTCTCAAAAAGGCAACACTTAGAGTGATGAGAATAGGTCAGTGATTGCCAGGTGTTAAGAGGCGAAGGAGAGGATGTGACTGCCAAGGGCTAACACAGGGAATTTTGGAGGCATGTAATGGGACTGTTCTGTATCATGAATCTACACATGTATTAAAAAATCAATGACCTGCACATACAAATCAAGTCAATTTTCCTGCATGTTAATTTAAAATTAAAATGAAAACTAGAAGGCCACCTGGCTGGCTCAGTCAAAAAAAACATACAACTCTTGATCTCAGGGTCCTGAGTTCAAGCCCCCTGTTGGGTGTTGAGATGACTAAAAAAATAAATAAACTTTATTACTAAAATAAATAAATAAACTTTAAATAAACAAATAAGTAAGACTAGATAGGCAAGTGGGTGCTGATTTTTTTCCCTTTCCTTCCTCCCTCCATGTATGCAGCCATTTATTGAGCACCTGCTGTGTGTGAGGCCCTGTGCTAGACTTTGGCAATCAATGAAAACACAAGACAACCTGGGTCCCTGCCCTCATGGTGCATTCTTCCTGATTCAGAGGACAAGTTGTCAACAGGGTCTAGAGCCCAGTGTTGCTTGGGCAAGTGGGGCAAGGAGAAAGAGACCGAGTGAGCAAATCTTTCATTTGTGGAGCTCAGTCCTACAGGATTGCAGGTGCTCCCTTTTCCCTGAAAGACTCTTAGGCCCAAGGGCAGGGTAAAGCCCCCAGTTCATACTTCACATGTGGTCACAAGAGAAAATGCTAGGAGGGTTGTGCCCAGCTAAGCCAGGAAGAAAGGTTGAGGAGGGTGGGGGAAGATTTGACACAGTTAGTGAAGTGTGAAGTCTAAGAAGTTGACTGTGTTAGGGGGTGGGGGTGTGTGCCTGTGTACTACACAAGCGTGAGGCCTAAAATAATCATTTGTTTAGCTCATGACTCTGTGGATTGGCAGTTGGGCTGGGCTCAGCCAGGCGGTTCTTCTGCTGGCTTTGGCTGGGTTCACGCAGCACTGCCACCAGCTGGCTGCCAAAGGCCTCACTCACTCATCCGGTAGGTAACTGGCGGTTGCCAGGGTAACTGAGCCATATGTCCCCCACCATACAGCAGGCTAGCCTGGGCTTGTTCATAAGTTGAGGTCTCTGGGTTCCCAGGAGCAGCAAGAGAACAAGCCCCAAAATGCAAATGCTTTTAAAAATGAAAAACAAAACAGCTTTATTGAGGTATAATTCACATATGTTACCTGAATTTGAATTTTGTTTTCTCTCCTGTTTGCAGGGAATCTGAAGCATGTGGTCTAGTTGACAAAAAGAGATCAGGTTTCCAGAGCCGAGGAGCAGTGCTTGTAATGAAGACAGTGTGTTTATGTGAGCAGCATGTGGAATTTGTGACTGCAGGGGAAATTTGGAAGAAATTACTTCCTGAAAATTTCCAAGGGGCACCAAATGGCAGCTGGCCTCCTGGGGTGAGGAAGGCAGGCACCCCAGAGGCCTCAGCTAGGCGTAGGGGAAGAGAGAGATTTCCAGCATTTAAAGTGTTTATTTTTAAAAAACACACAAATGCCGTTTTTAATCTTTGAAAATTATTTTTAAGCAAGTCAGGGAGGGGGTATTTTTATTTTCTTAAAGGAGACATCGGGCCCTGGAGAAAAGCATGATGCTTTGGTCACTGATTTTCGGGGTGGGGGGAGCCCAGAGGCAGGGTTTGGGCCTCAGGACCATCCACATGGAGTCTTAGGGGAGGGGAACTGATCGGCAGACTGGGAGGTGGGAAGAAATCTACCTGTGTTGTTTTTAGGATACTGGATCTATTTTGTTTTTTAATAAAATCTTTGAAAACCTACCTCTTTGTCCCGTTGTCCTCCTTGTACAGTGTCCCGGACAGCGCCCACAGTTGGGAACATTTCCTCTCACCGAAGTATCAAGAATAACACTGCTGCTTCCATGGTTTGTTGGGGACCGCCTGGGAAGCTGACTCTGAGCGCTGGATCCCCCATGAAGCCCCACCCCCCTCCCCCTTCATCCCACCACCACCCCTCCCTCACAAAGGAACTAGTGTGTCCCCGCTAAGTCCTGGTGACACGTGGCCAAGCTCCATCCTGTGCTGGGGCCCATCCAGGCCTCATGGGAATACAGGCACTGCAACCAAGGAGAGTGTGCCCCCACACCCTGGGGAGGAGCTCTCCCCTCCCTGCGAAGAGAGTCGGGGACGGGAAGGGTAGGTGGCCTGTGGACCTAAGGAGAGGCGTTTAGATGAGTGGCAAGGATACTTGCCCCCACTGAGTGTAGATGATCAGCACGCTTGACAAAACCGGGGCCCGGTTGGAACTGTCATCTTGGGGTGGAGGAAGAGAAGGTGGCAAAATGGGGACAGGGAATAATCAGCGAGATGACCAAGCGGAAGGGACAGCGAAACATTGTGATCTGACCACTTGATTCCCCGAATATTTATGAAAAGCTCCTCTAACTCCCGGGACTGAGATACAAGACAAGGACACAGCCCCATCCTAGCCATCCAGGAACTCCCAGACAGGGCAAAGGAAGAAAAGAGCTGGATCCCAACCGATTTCTCACTCTGCCACCAACACGAATCCAGAGCTGGGGGGAGCATCGAGGAAAAAGCAACTCACCCAGCCAGGACAGCATCCTGGAGCATTTCAAAGGGGGTGATACTTGAGCCAGGCCTCCTAGGGTGAGTTGTAGTTCTCCAGGCCTCAGAGGGGGGGATGGGCATTCCGCAGAAGGGAGTGGAAAAAGCCTTGACCATATCCGGGATGGGAATAGCCAAGCTTTTATTAAACAACATTGGGGCCCCTGGTTGGCTAGGAATACCAGTCACTCCAAATGCCTGCTATTCTAATTATACATTCTCAGCTTAAGGGAAGTTTTACTTATACCAAAAAGAAGGGGGATTTAAAAAAATAGAAGAGGGGGTGAGGCACTGAATGGGGCAGGTGGGGGTGGGGGAGGCCAAGGAAGACAAACCAAGAATTCCAAATTCCTAGCCTACGAGAGATCACCCAGCAAGGTTTGTTGTCTCGCAGGCTTGCTTGGTCAGGTTGCAGTCTCCCCTACCCCAATCCTCTCTAGGGGCTCCACCTCCAAAGCCATCACTTCCAAATTCCTGTAAAGGCCTTGGCCCCAAGAGGCAACCACCTGGTAAAATGGAACATGCTAGTGCTCCAGTTTCCTTTCACAAGAAGAACGGACCTGAATGAAAAGGACCTTTTACCCACTGGACAGCCAGTGCCATCAAGTGCACCAGAGCAAGTTCTAGAACCGACCCCTGCGGGGCCTCCCAGGGGCCTGGCCTGTTCCTGAGAGTGCACCATCTCAATGGCCTTCAGGATTCCTTTTCACTTAATTCTTGTTGAGAAGAGTAGGCCTGGGGCCCTGTCCGGCTCTGTCGTGAGCGAATGACTCATAACCTCATAATCTCGAGGTTGTGAGTCTGAGCCCCACTTTGGGTGTAGAGATCACATCAAAATAAAATCTTTTTGAAAAGTAGGTTCAGGGGCACCTGTGTGGTTCAGTTGTTTAATCCGCTGCCTTGGGCTCAAGTCGTGAACCCAGGGTCCTGGGATCAAGTCCCACATCAGGCTCCCTGCTCCATGGAGAGCCTGCTTCTCCCTCTCCCTCTGCTGCTCTGCCTGCTTGTACTCTCTTGCTGTCTCTGTCAAATAAATAAATAAAATCTTTTTTTAAAAAAGAAAGAAATACCCAAAGGTGGGCACAGCATTCACAAAACCAGCAAGACAGACCGAGTTGCTGTGTACAGTCTGAAGTCATCAAATTGTACACATTGTTTAAAAGATCTTTTATTTATTCATTTGAGAGAGAGGGAGACAGAGAGAGCACAAGCAAGGGGAAAGGCAGAGGGAGAGAGAGAAGCAGGCTCCCCACCGAGCTGGGAGCCCAACCTGGGGCTGGATCCCAGGACCCAGAGATCATGACCTGAGCTGAAGGCAGACGCTCAAACATCTGAGCCACCCAGTCGCCCTGAATTTTACACATTTAATTATTTTCCCCTTTGGGTATAACAATTTTACCTCAGTAAAGCTGTAAAAGAAAAAATAAAGAAAGAAAGAATTGCTCTGCCAAGAATTATCATAAGTGCCTAAGGATAAAAAAAAGACTTGAAGGAAATACACCAAAATATTTACTAAAGTGGGCTTCTCCGGAGGAGGAAGGTGTAAGGATTGGTTTCATATTTGTCCCTTCTCCTTTTCAATATTTTACAAATCTTCTCTCGTCAGCACATTCTAGTTTTATAATTGGAAAAATACACTTAAAAAAAAAGAATTGATCTGCAGGGAAAGTTACAGATCAAAGTAAATTCAAGACGCCCACTGAGGAATGGTCTGTGCTCAGGCCCTGGGGCTGTTCTAATCACCCCGGAGGTTCTGAGCTGGCAAGGAAGACTGGTCAGGCTGGAGGGCTCCTGATTTACAATTCATTAGGCCAGAAAGGGTCTTTTTTAGGTTTGTGGCTTGTAGGTGGGGCAGCTTTGCACCCCGGTGTGAGCCTGCCTTTCCTTCAGGAAACGCCCCCCACAAGAAGAGGCAAGAATAATAATGATGATGATGATGATGCAAAGCAAGCATCGGAATAGGCCCCATTTTACAAATGGATCTCTTTTATATTATGACCCTCTCCATCCCCCCGGGTGGATATTATCATCCCCACTTTCTAGATGGGAAAACTGAGGCTACAAACCACAAAGTACCTTACCGGGTTGTAAGTGGCAGAGCCAGGAAGTGAGCCAGGCTGAAACTGCGAATTCCCTTCCTTTTTTTTTTCCCCCCACGGCTCCACACCTAGTGACTCCGAAATATTTTTAAACTGTAACTTTGGAGCAAACAACTTTCTTCTGGCTTCCAAAGTCCAAGCTGGAGCGAGCCCTACACTGCTCCCCAGCCCTCGCCGCACAAGGACATAAGTTGTGTGCTTTTCAGCAAGTTACTCAACATTTTCTGGGTCTGTTTCCTTGCGGGTAAAGTGGGGCAAATAGTTCCTACAGCGTACGGGCCATTGTGAGTGCTTGGCAAATTCTCACAGATGGAAAGACTTTGGAAAGAGTCTAAAGCATGGTGGGCAAGGAGTGCAAGGGCGGGGTTGCCATGAAAATGGGCCTGGAAACTGAGGAAAACCCAGGGTTCCCAGGATCCCCGTGGGCCTCCACTCTCTCTGAGGCGTGCACAGGGGTAGAGAGACAAGAGACAGAAGAGCATAATCTGTGTCTGCAACTCAAGCGTTAAGAAAATAACCATTTAAAGAAAGAAATTACATATATATGTATGTATGCATTTATTTATGTGTATATATATGCACATATGTATGTATTAGATATGCCTATATTTGCATAAGACATCTTTGGAGAGATACACAAGAAAGTGGGGCACCTCGGTTGCCTCCAGGCAAGGAAACCAGGTGGCAGGTGGCAGGAGAATGAGAGAGACTTGCACTGTGTTCCTTTTTGTACCTTTTGATTTTTGAACCGTGTGAATGCATTACCTGATCCAAAAAAAAGTAAATAAATAATCTTTTTTAAAAGCCAACGGAAAAATCCCAAGCCAGTTTCCCTTTGGGGTTGGGGGTTAGGGTGTGGATCTGCCTCTGCTGTATTCATTGTGAGCTGTCCCAGAGAGAGAAGTATATTTCCAATTCTATATTTAAAAGACTCTTTCTAAGGCAGAAAGACTTCTTTATAAGAAAATCAAATATTGTCAATCAACAACAAAAAAAGGAAGGAGGAAGAAGAGGAGGACAAGGAAAAGGAAGGGCAAGAAGAAAAGCAGACAGTCACCTAGAGAGAGCAGGTTTTGACATCTCTAAGCCCCTCACAGAAAGTTCCAGCAGCTCTTTCTCCCCAGCCTTTGCTCAGGACAAGACTCCAAACCTCCTGCTCAGTGCTGGGCCCCAAGCTGACCTGGCAGTGCCTTCCCCTTCAGAGTGCCTGGGTTTAAGTTCCCTCCCTGTCACTCATGGGCTGTATGACATTGGCCAAGTAACACACCACCTCTGAGGCTTATCTCCATCTATCAAATGGGAATAATACTGTGCCAACAGCGTGGGGAGGTTTCAAGGGATCAAAGAGACAATGAAGGAAAGCACACTGTAGAGCACATTTTATTTTTTTTTAAGATTTTTATTTATTTATTTATTTATTTGACAGAGAGAGATCACAAGTAGGCAGAGAGGCAGGCAGAGAGAGGAAGGGAAGCAGGCTCCCCGCTGAGCAGAGAGGCCTCGGCAGAGAGGCCTGATGCGGGGCTCGATCCCAGGACCCTGAGATCATGACCTGAGCCGAAGGCAGAGGCTTTAACCCACTGAGCCACCCAGGCGCCCCTGTAGAGCACATTTTAGGTATCAGAGGTAGACCCTGTTTCTGCCCTGAAGGTGAACCCAGTCTGGGTAGGAAATCTTCCTAAAGTTCCCTAGCTGTAGGAATTATAGGGAAATAGGTTGCAAATTTGATGGTCTGTGCATTTGCACATTCTTTGGGGCCAAGAGCTAGAGCTCATTTTCAGATTTTCAACACCCAAGGATTGTTTGTTGTTGTTGTTTTAAGATTTCATTTATTTATTCGATTTGACAGAGAGAACTTGCATGAGCAGGGAAAGGGGCAGAGGGAGAGTGAGAGCGAGAATCCCAAGCAGACTCTGGGCTGACTTTGGAGCCTATGCAGGGCTCTATCCCATGACCCCAAGACCACGAACTGGAGACCACGACCTAAGCTGAAATCCAGAGCTGAGAACCTGAGAACCTGAGAACCTGGACACCACCTAGGTGTCCACTCAAGTGGGGGGGAGTAGGGTTATGATTCCCCAAAAGGATGAGAGCTACAGAAGCAGAGGTAAAGATGAACATAAATAGAGCCTTTCAAAACAGGGACCCTTCACCCCAGGGTCTCTGTGCATGCCTGTCCTTCTGCCTGGAATGCCCACAATCTTCCCCAGCCTGGCTCCCTCTAATTCTGTCTTCAGCCACATGTCACTACCTCAGTAAAATACACCAGCCACCTCATCTATTGTAGCCACCCTGCCCTCTCTATTCCAAAATAATAATAATAAAATAATAAGTATACCATTTATCATTATCTTACTCATTTTTTATTTATTCCTACACCTATGCCAGGAGGGTGGGAACTTTGTCAGTTTCATCGCTGTATCCCCAGGGCCTGGCATGATACTATGGTAATTCTCAATACACAGCTATGGAAAGTAAGAACAATGTACGAAGACAGCAGTGCCTTTTATCCTGGGTATTATGGGACACAGAGGAGAGAAAGGTGATCCAGACTGTGGCAATCATGAAGACCACAGAGAGGTGATGACACTCAAGCTGATCTAAGGCCAGGGGCCAGGGGCAGGCACTCCAGGCAGAGGCACATAAAATTTAGGGAAGCGACGAGCACTTTAGTGTTGTTGGAACGCAGACTATTAAGCAGTATTTGAGCAAACCAATTGTAAAAAGGTATTTCTAAGACAATAGGAGAGGGGCACCTGCATGGCTCAGTCAGTTGGGCGTCTGCCTTTGGTTCAGGTCATGATCCCTGGATCCTAGAATCCAGTCTCACATCGGGCTCCCTGCTCAGCGGGGAGTCAGCTTCTCCCTCTGCCTCTGCTGCTCCCCTGCTTGTGTGCTCTCTCACTCTCTCCTGCTCTCTGTCAAATAAATAAATAAAATCTTTTTTAAAATCTATTTTTCAAAAAACAATAGGAGAAATTTGGACATGGACTAGGTGATGGTAAGAAATTATTCGTAAATCAAAACCACAATGAGCTATCACCTCATGGCAGCTAAAATGACAAGTATCAAAAAAACAACAAATAACACGTGTTGGGAGGATATTTATATTTTAAAAAGGGTAGGGGCGCCTGGGCGGCTCAGTGGGTTAAAGCCGCTGCCTTCGGCTCGGGTCGTGATCCCAGGGTCGTGGGATCGAGCCCCGCATCGGGCTCTCTGCTCTGTGGACAGCCTGCTTCCTCCTCTCTCTCTCTCTCTTTCTACCTCTCTGCCCACTTGTGATCTCTGCCTGTCAAATAAACAAATAAAATCTTTAAAAAAAATAAAAATAAAAAAATATAAAGGGGATAGTCTTGTGCACTGTTGGTGGGCATGTCCACCAGTGCAGCCACTATAGGAAATAGTATGGAGGTGCCTCAAAATGTTAAAAATAGAACTACCCTATGATCCAGTAATTCCACTTTGGGTATTTACCCAAAGAAAACGGAAACATTAATTTGAAAAGATGTGTGCGCCCCTATGTCTATTTCAGCATTACTCACAAGAGCCAAGCTATGGAAGCAGCCCAAAGTGTCTACTGATGGGTGAATGGATAAAGATGTGGTGTGTGTGTGTGTGTGTGTGTGTGTGTGTGTAATGGAACATTACTCAGCCATAAAAAAGAATGAGATCTTGCCATTTGCCACAGCCTGGATGGAGCTTAGAGGGTATTATGTTGAGTGATATGAGTCAGAGAAAGACAAATACTATATGATCTCCCTTATATACGGGATCTAAACAAACAAACAAATGAAAAACAGAAACAGTCTCATAGATACAGAGAACAACCTGGTGGTTGCCAGGGGGGAAGAGGGTGAGGGGATGGGGAAATACATGAAGGGGACTAAGAGATACAGACTTCCAGGTATAAAATAAGTCACAGAGATGAAAAGCACAGCCTAGGAAACAGAGTCAGTGATACTGTAATAACATTGCATGGTGACATATGGTAACCACCCCTATTATGGCGAGCATTGAGTAATGTATAGAACTGTCGAATCGCTATGTTGTACACCCAAAACTAATATAACATGACATGTAAAGTCTATTTCAGTAATAAAGATTTTCTTAAAAGAGAGAGGCCCGTAGAAGAGAAATTATTGACAATCTTGTTAAGTGCAGTAACAGCATGATAGTAATATATATATTTAAGTCCTCATCTGTTAGAGTTCACAGTGGAGTATTTACAGGTGAAAGAATATATCTGCAGCTTATTTAAAAATACTCCAGGGGCGCCTGAGTGGCTCAGTGGATTAAGCCGCTGCCTTTGGCTCAGGTCGGGATCTCAGGGTCATGGGATCGAGCCCCACATCGGGCTCTCTGCTCGGCGGGGGGCCTGCTTCCCCCTCTCTCTCTGCCTGCCTCTCCACCTACCTGTGATCTCTGTCTGTCAAATAAATTAAAAAAAAATACTCCAAAAGGGGGAAATGTACATGTGTATGGCAGTGAGTGGTCGGCGGACATGAACAAAACAAAATTTGAAAACCATTGTTAATGGTCAAAGTTGATTTAATGGACACATGGGTGTCGAATATACCATTCTCTCTGCTCTCTTGTGTTTTTAAATTTATTTTTTTTAATTTCTATCATAAAAAGGTGAGATAACATTCGTGAGCGAGAGGAAGAAAAGTAGCAGGAGCCAGATCATAAAGGGCCTCCTATGCCAGGCAGGGGAGGCCAGACTAGATCTTGCAGGTGAGGGAGCCATCAGAGAGTTTTAAGCTAGAGAGGCCTGATGAGATTTGTGTTTTAAAAAGATCACACTAGGGATGCCTGGGTGGCTCAGTTGGTTAAGCAGATGCCTTCGGCTCAGGTCATGATCCCAGCGTCCTGGGATGGAGTCCCGCATCGGGGTCAGCAGGGAGCCTGCTCAGCAGGGAGCCTGCTTTCTCCCTCTGCCTCTGCCTGCCACTCTGTCTGCCTGTGCTCACTCTCTCTGACAAATAAATAAATAAATAAAATCTTTAAAAATAAAATAAAAAATAAAAAGATCACACTAGCTACTGGACAAAAGAAATGAGCGAGCTGAGGTCCCATTCCAGAATGGCTCTCTATGAGAAGCCTCTGTTTACCTCAATTGGAGTCCTAAAGCCTTCCTCCCTTCACCCACGGTGCCTTTCTCCTTACCATTTACTTGGTGAGAAAAACAATGGGAGTGTGTGTGTTAATGCGTGTGTGTGTGTGTGTGTGTGTGTGTGTGTGTGTGATGGAATTTTTTTTGCAATATATTTTTGCGGTAAAAACATTCAAACGATGGAAATAATGGCTCCTTCATAACCCCATGTCTCAGCAAGAACCACTATTAGAGGTCAGTGTTTATCTTTCCAGACTTTTTTCCATTTATTCCATAAATATTTCTTGAGCACCCACTATGTACCATATCTGTGGACAAAACTGGGAACAATCCCTGTCTCTATGGAGCTGGAAATTATACACACACACACACACACACACACAATCATTTGGCTTTTTTTTTTAAGATTTTATTTATTTATTTGATAGACAGAGATCACACAAGCAGGCAGAGAGGCAGGCAGAGAGGGGAGGGGAGAAGCAGGCTCCCTGCTGAGTAGAGAGCCCGATGTGGGACTCGATCCCAGGACGCTGGGATCATGACCCGAGCCGAAGGCAGCGGCTTAGCCCACTGAGCCACCCAGGCATCCCTCATTTGGCTTTTTTTTAAAAGATTTTATTTATTTATTTGAGAGAGAGAAAGAGAGAGCACAGAGCAGGGTAGAGTCAGAGGGAGAAGCAAACTCCCTGTGGAGCAGGGACCCCGAGGCCAGACTCAATCCTGGGACTCCAGGATCATGACCTGAGCCAAAGGCAGTTGCTTAACTAACTGAGCCACCCAGGTGCCCCTCATTTGACTTTTAAATGCATGAAAACACGCTGTTTGGTAATCTGATTTTTCTCATTTCATTACATTCCATGGACAACTTTCCATATCAATCCACAATGAGCTAGCTTGTTCATCTTTTATTATATTATATATATTATTATATATATTATAATATATATTATATATATTAATATATAAATATGTTATTATATTTCACAGACATACCAAAAAGTATGGCACATCTGTTGCCTTTAAGTGGTCACATTACATGGAGGGCTCCAAAATTTGTTTAACTTCTTCCCTAATGCTGAATGTCTCATTTTTCTTCACAAGCAGAAACACTGCGAAACAAACAAACAAGGGCTCCTGGGTGGGGCTTAACTCAATCAGTGAAGCCTCTGCCTTCAGCTCAGGTCATGATCTCAGGGTCCTGGAATTGAGTCCCATGTTGGGCTTCTCCCTCTGCCTGGTGCTCCCCACCCCCCGACTCATTCTGTCTCTCTCGATTTCTCTCTCGCGCTCTCTCTTGCTGTCTCTCTCTCAAATAAATAAATAAAATCTTTAAAAAAAAACTACTAGCTAATAAAAAAAAAAACTACTAGCTAATCGACAAATTCAGCAAAAGTGTAGGGTACAAGTTTAACAGACAAAAAAATCAGCTGTGTTTCTATTATCAGTGAACAATCTGAAAAGGAAATGAAGGAAACAATTCTATTCACAATAGAATTCAAAAGAATAAAATAGTTAGGAATAAACTCAACCACGGTGGTGAAGGACTTGCATACCAAAGCCTGAAAAATGTTGCTTAAAGAAATTAAAGAAGGGGGACGCCTGGGTGGCTCAGTGGGTTAGGCCGCTGCCTTAGGCTCGGGTCATGATCCCAGGGTCCTGGGATCGAGTCCCACATTGGGCTCCTTGCTTGGCAGGGAGCCTGCTTCTCCCTCTGCCTCTGCCTGCCACTCTGCCTGCCTGTGCACTCTCTCTCTAACAAGTAAATAAATAAAAAAATCTTTAAAAAAAAAAAAAAAGAAAAATCTATCTTGAAATTCATATGGAATCTCAAGGGACCCGGAATAGCCAAAACAGTCTTAGAAAAGAACTAAGCTGGAGTATCCACACTTTCTAATTTCTTTTTTTTTTTTTACTTTCTAATTTCAAAGCTTACTACAAAGCCACAGTAATCCAAACAGTGTGTTACTGGCATTGAGTATAGACATATAGATCAGTACAACAGAATTTGAGAGTAGAGAAATAAACCAACTCGTCTATGGCCGAATGATTTTGGACAAGGGTGCCAAGTCCATTTCTGTGGGGAAAACAACAGTCTTTTCAACAAAGAGTATTGGAACAACTGGATTTCCAACACAAAAGAACAAAGTTGGATACCTACATCATACCAAATACAAAAATCAACTCAAAATGGATCATAGACCTAAATGCAAGAGCAAACACCATAAAACTCTGAGAAAACACAAGGGAAAGGGACGCCTGGGTGGCTCAGTTGGTTAAGCAGCTGCCTTCGGCTCAGGTCATGATCCCAGCATCCTGGGATCGAGTCCCACATCGGGCTCTTTGCTTGGCAGGGAGCCTGCTTCTCCCTCTGCCTCTGCCTGCCACTCTGTCTGCCTGTGCTCGTTCGCTCTCTCTCCCTCTCTCTCTGACAAATAAATAAATAAAATCTTTAAAAAAAAAAAAACACAAGGGAAAATCTTCATGAGCTTGGGTTTGGCAATGGATTCGTAGGTCTGACACCAAATGCAGAAGCAACAGAAGGAAAAATAAATGCATTGGACTTCATCAAAATTAAAAACTTCTGTGCTGCACAGGACATTATGAAGAAAGTGAGAAGACAACCCACAGAATAGGTGAAATATTTGCAAATCATGTATCTGATAAGGATCTAGTACCCAGAACATATGAAAAACTCAACAACAACAAAAAAACACATAACCCACTTGAAAAATGGGCAAAGAGGGGAATAAAATACTTAGGAATAAACTCAACCATGTTGATGAAGGACTTGCATACCAAAGCATGAAAAATGTTGCTGAAATTAATTAAAGAAGGGATGCCTGGGTGGCTCAATCAGTTAAGCGTCTGCCTTTGGCTCAGGCCATGATCCCAGGGTCCTGGGATCCAGCCCCTCATTGGGATCCCTGCTCAGTGGGAAGCCTGCTTCTCCCTCTCCCCCACTTTTCCTGCTTGTGTTCCCTCTCTCGCTGTGTCCCTCTCTGTCAAATAAATAAATAAAATCTTTTTTTAAAATGGGCAAAGAACTCGATTAAGCATATCTCCAAAGAAGATAAACAAATGAACAGTGTTCAATGTCATTAGTCATTAAGGAAATTCTAATCAAAGCCACAATGACTTGCCTGTGTATTGCTATTTGGATAGCTTTAACAGGTTTTTAAAACAACAGAAAATAACAAAAGTTCACAAGGATGCAGAGAAAAAATGGAACCCTCATACATTGCTGTGGAGAGGTACACTGGGGCAGCCACTGTGAAAACCAGCCTGGCAGTTCTCAACAAGTCAGACTTGGAATTACCATATGAGGGGAGTCTGGGTGGCTCAGTCAGTTAGGTATCTGCTATCGGCTCAAGTCTTGAGCCTGGGGTCCTGGGATGGAGTCCCATGTCCTGAGCCTGTGTCTCCCTCTCCCTCTGTCCCTCCCCACCCACACTGGTGCTCTCTCTCTCTCTATCTCTATCTCTCTCAAATAAATAAATAAAATATTTTAAAAGAAGAATTACTATATGACCCACCTTCCCCAGTCCAAGGTATATACTCCAAAAGAATTGAAAACAGGTGTTCAAATACTTATACAGCCCGATTAACAATAGCCAAAAGGTGGAAAGCACTCAAGTGTCCATCAGTGGATGAATGGGTAAACACGTTGTGGTATATGCATACAAGAAAATATTACTCAACCATAAAAAGGAATGAAGTACTGATACATGTTGCCGTACTCGAAAACCTCACACTAAGTTAAAGAAGCGAGACACCAAACCTCACATAGTGTAGGATTCCCTTTCTAGGAAACATCCAGAATAAGCAAACCAGTAAAGACAGAAAGCAGGCTGGTTGTCACCAGGCCTGGGGCAGAGGGGGAGACGGAAAGTAACTGTTTAGTAGGGATGGATTTTATTTTGAGATAATGAAAATGTTTCGAAACTAGATGGAGGTGGTCCTTGCGTTATCTGGGAACGTACCAAAAGCCACTGGATTACTGACTATGCAATGGTTCATTTTGTGGGATATGAATTTTGCCTCAAAAAAAATCATTGCAGTGAAGATCCTCTTACTTACACCCTTGAACATTCATTGCATTGTGTCTTTAGGTTGCATTTGTTGAAGGGGAACTGCGGCATCAAAGGGCATGCACAATTAAAAACAAGCGAAACATGATAGATTTTTTTTATTTTATTTACTTATTTATCAGAGAGAGAGAGCAAATAAGCGAGAGAGCACAAGCAGGGGGAGCGGCAGGCAGAGGGAGAAGCTGACTCCCCACCAAGCAGGGAGCCCAATGCAGGACTCAATCCCAAGACCCTGGGATCATGACCTGAACCAAAGGCAGACACTTAACCGACTAAGCCACCCAGGTGTCCCAGAATGTGATAGATTTTGATCCCCAGAAGTGTTGTCCCAATTCACAGTCCCACGAGCACTGCATGAAAGTGGCTGGTCCCACTGCTCCCCAGAAATTCATTTTCGGCCATTGGAGAAGTAAAGATAGCTCATCTTTAAATTTTTGCTTGTCTGATCTTATTGGAGAGGCTGGCCATGTTTGTCTATGCTTAATAGTAAGTCATTTAACTGTCTTTTTCACTACATTTGAGAACTTTCCCCCCTCTTGATGTCAGCACTTCTGAATGGTACATAATAGGACTCAGTCAATGTTGTGAGGATTTAAAGGGAAACCAGAGACCATAAGCTTCTCCTGGTTCCCACAGGGGCCCAGGCTCGCTCTAGACATTCAGTGCAATTCTATCTTCCCCCCAGAAGTCACCCAAATGCCTTTTCCTTTAAAGCAGGGGTGCTTGGCTGGCTCAGTCGGTAGAGCACGGAACTCTCATTCTTGGGGTTGTGAGTTCGAGCCCCACGTTGGGTGTAGAGATTGCTTAAAAAAGAAAATCTTTAAAAAAGGGAAGAGGGTGCCTGGGTGGCTCAGTGGGTTAAGCCTCCGCTTTCGGCTCAGGTCATGATCTCAGAGTCCTAGGATCGAAGCCCGAATCGGGCTCTCTGCTTGGCAGGGAGCCTGCTTCCCCTTCTCTCTCTCTCTCTCTGCCTGCCTCTCTGCCTACTTGTGACCTCTCTCTCTGTCAAATAAATAAAATCATGAAAAAAAGAAAAGAAATGTGCTGTTGGGAATCACGCTGGCAGCATCATGGAAAGGATGGGTTTACATGAGTTGGAAATGGTGATAAAGCAGAATCAGTGAGAATAAGGGTTGATCTAGGGCCTGGGAATGATATTTACGTGTGTATAAATGAACCCAAGCAGAAGAGAAACTACCCAAATTACAGCTGTATCCTGCGGGGACAGCTATCACTTCTCAAGGCCTACACCAAGTCTCTCTGGCTCTCTCATTTGCCAAGCTGGTGGTCCCACTCGCTGCCCCCTCCCAGCTTTATTGTCAGGCTGGACTGCCTCTCTGAAGGTTCCAGTCATCTCCATGACATGATCCTAGAAGGCTGGAGGGGGGGAAAAATCTCCAGCCTTCCCACACTACCCCTCCTTTCAAGAGTTACTGAGCTTTCCTCTACCACCCTCCATCTGGCTTTCGCTCGTATACTTTTTCCTTCGAGGAATATTCCACAGAAACTGTTTTGTGGTCCACTCCTGAGCCCATTTGGCACATTTCTGCGCCTTCTCTCCCCTGCCTCTCCTGCAACCTCTCTCTCCCAGGTCCAGAAGCCCGGCTGTCCGGTTCAGCCTATCCTTCAGCCTATCCTTCAGCAAATTTATTGATGGCCTGCTATGTGCCAGGCAGTGCACTAGTCACCTGGGATACAAAAGTGAACAAACTACAACAATCCCTATCCGGGATACAAAAGTGAACAAACTACAACAATCCCTATCCTCATGACTGGGTATTCTGGGCAGGGAGATGAGTAATAAATATAACACAAGCAGTGATCAGTGCTATGGTGGAAAATCAAGCGAGGTAGATGTGGATACGATGGGGTCGTTGTTTTATTTATTTTATTCTATCTGAGAGACACACACACACAGAATGAGAGCACACAAGTGGAAGGAGGGGCAGAGATGGAGAAGCAGACTCTGCACTGAGAAGGAAGGCCGACTCCGGACTCAATCCTAGAACCCCAGGATCATGACCTGAGCTGAGGGCAGACGCTTCACCAGATGAGGCCCCCAGGGCCCCCTGGGGTTGCTATTTTAGACAGGGTGCCCAGGGAAGGCCTCTTTGAGGAGGTGACACTGAGAAAAGACCAAAATAGAGCTGCCAGGTCCTACAGCTATCCAGGAAAGCGTGCTCCAGGCAGAGGCAAGAGCAAATGCAAAGAGTTGAGACAGGAACCACCTAGTTGAATCCTAGAGACAGGGAGGCCAGTATGCCTAAAGCTGAGGGAATGAGGGGTGGCAGTGTGGCATAGTCAGTTAAGCATCTGCCTTCGGCTCAGGTCATGATCCTGGGATGGAGCCCCACCCCCTGCATTGGACTCCCTGCTCAGCAAGGAGCCTGCTTCTCCCTCTCCCTCTGCCCCTCTGCCTGCCTGTTTTCTGTGTGTGTGTGTGTGTGTGTGTGTGTGTGTGTGTGTGTGTCTTTCACTCTCTTAAAAATATAAATAAAATCTTTTAAAAAATGAAATAAAATAAAGCTGAGGGAATGGAAGGGAGGGGGAAGAAAAGAATGTGGAGAAGAGGGACCAAGTCACATAGGCCACTGTAGGAACTTTGACTTTTGCCCCGTGGGTGGGATGGATGAAGAGCCACTGGAGGCTCACTAAGCATCAAAGGACTGTGTCCCTCCGGCTGCTATGCGGGGAAGAGTCTGTAGAGGAGTGGGGATCCAAGAGACCAGTCGGGAGGCAGTGGCGGTGACCTAGGGAAGAGATGACAGCCACTTGACCCAGAGCGGTGGCTATGGAAGCTATAAGGAGTGTTTTGGATCCTGGATGTATTTGAAAGAGAGAGCTCACAGATTTTGCTGCTTGATATGACATGAGGTGAGAGAGAAAGAAAAGATGAAGGCAAGGTTGTTGGCCTGAGTAACCGGTGAACAGAGCTATCATAACTGAGCTTGGGAAGCTGGGGTGCGGGTAGCAGATGACAGTGAATCGATCAAGTGTCTTATTTGGCTGAGTTCAGGGGAGAGGGCTGCTCTCTCTCCCGGAAGCTTAGGACTCAGCCTGACTGCTTGCAGGTGGGGGTGGAGGGCGGATGGAGAAGGTCAAGGAAATGAGCCTTGAACAAGTAACACACTGTACCACATACGTCTTCCCAGGTCACCGCCAGTGAGCACAATATCAGGGCTGAATTTCTTACCGTGCCCTCTAAGTGTGGCTCCCGGGACCTCCCCAAACCCAACTGTGCCGTTCTCCTGGTACCCATCGTTCCTCTGCACATACTGTCCCCAACACCTGGTGAATGCCAGCCCTCAGCTCGGATGTGACCTCCTCCTACCTCCCACTTCATTTTATTAGTGTCCATTTTTCTATCTCCGCCACCATCCTGGGAACTCCTTGAGGGACAAAGGGGCACCTTCATTCCATCTGGGGCCTGGCCGACCAGAGCAGGGGGCTGTTCTAGTCAGCAAGGCCTCAGCTCACGTTTGTGACCCTCAAGGAGGTGAAGTCAGGCTTGGAACTGAACTCAGATTGGAAGGCTGACTCTATCCCCCAAGCAGCAGGGAACAGAGGTCAAGGAAGAGTAACTACTCACATGTGTACAGCCCTTCAGAGTTTATAGCCACAGACATTATCTCATTCAGCCCTGGCACAGCCTCATGAGGTAGGTATTCTTATTTTCCCCACTTCACATCTGAGGAAACTGAGGCTGATGAGCTCAAGTCACTTGGCCAAGGTCACACAGTTAGGAAGGGGCAGCCCTGGGGCTCGAACTGAGGTTGATCTAAGGGCAGAGCCCCATGTTATGGACATCAGAGTAGGCCCTACCTTAAGTTGGATGGGAGGATGGCCAGCCAGGTCTCAGCTGCCATTTCCGCCTTCCTACCTAGCCCTACTGTGTGTTTTGGCCCACAGCAGCGTGAGTCAGCATTTACTCACCCCCTCAGGCAAGGATGGGATCAGGTAGCCTGAGATTCAAATACAGCAGGGAATCATCCACATTTGAAACTTCGAAGGTAACACCTGGGAGAAGTTTGAAGAAAATGCATGAAACATGAAAGCAGAGGCTGTGGGAATCTGCCTCTCGCCCGCCTCTCAGGAGCTCTTCAGGGGCAAGCCCCACTGGGCCCACTGAGGCTCATAGGACAGGGCAGCTCCCTTCTATTCCCTTAGCCAAAAGCCCCCCTGGAGAAGTCTCTTGCAGGGGCCATGCCTTCTTTCTGGTTGGGCGCTGGGCCCAGAAGGTTCTTGGCTGGCAGCAGCTGGGCTCTCGCACCTGTCGGTCTAGCTCCCCTGCTTCACAAACACACACCCCTGCCAAACTCGGTGCTGCTTCCAGATGGCTGGTCACTTACGCCTTCACCCCACTTTGGGCCTTTTTCTTTCTCATTTGATTTCTTTTCCTTGCCTTTCTTTCTTCCCAGATGCTCAATCTCATGCTCTTTTGCGCTCTTGCTCTCTCTCTCTCTCTCATTCATTCTTTCTTTCTCCCTCCATTAAATACATTCTGTGCTTCTCAGGCTGTCTGTCTCTCCCTGCCCCCTACTCTATCCAGGTAACGACACAGCGCCAGCTCCCACCTCCGTAACAGTGAGAGGTCCAGATGTGGGGGTCCCCACAAGCTCTGATATTCAATTGTGAGGGAAGGCAAGACACTTGGGGGTGGGAGTTGGCTAGGGAGCAGGAAAGGGAGAGAGAAACAGGTAAGGGGAAACAAGGAGAATCAGCCTTGCTCAGGGGGCAGGAGAGGCTTTTCTGAACAATAAGGGGCAGCTCCCAGTGGGCATTGTTCTTAGGAGGCGGTGAGGCCCAGTAGTCAACAGCAGGCTGTCTGGGGCCACTGGGCCTGGTCTGAATCCTCAGCCCAGAACATACAAGGCGTGGCCTGTTAGCAAACTGCCCAATATCTCTGTGCCTCAGTTTCCCTAAGGGCAAAATAGGAGTGAGGTAAGACTAGGACTCACTCCCCATGTCAGGGTGTGGTGGGGATTAGATGCGAGAAGGGTGGAACACTAAGGACAGTGAGGGTCTATCACCTACTAAGCATTCAGGAAGCGTTACCCTCCATGTTTTTCATCAGAGCTAGGGGGGTGGGCAAAAGCTAAGCCTCCTCAGAGGTGGCGTTCTTTGGAGCGCTGGGCCGCCGCAGGGAAGGCAGACCCCGTGGTGATATGGATTGTCTCCCTGTTGGGCCTCCAAGTGTGTTTGTGCGGGTCGTGCCCCCAAACGGGGACACCTGAAATTCAGCTCGCTTGTGTGCCTCTGGCAAAGCCGTGTGCCCTGGGGTGAGGGCCATGTCAATCCCAGAGAGAGCAGCCCCTGTTTCTAATGAGGCCTCCCAGAGGAGATGCCTCTCTGTGATTAGCATGAGGAGACCGTCTGTGCCAGCTGAGGGGTGCCATCTCCGCTGCATCAAGGCAGGGGACACATCTTGGTCCCTGGGCTTGTGGGCCTCTCCTCACGGCCCGTGGCAGAATCTGCAGTACCTGAGGTACTCTAATCCTCCATCTGTCCCCAGCTCTGACCGATGATCCCCAGGGGGACAAGTGTCTGTGGCTGCAGGGACCCGAGGAACTATTTCCAGGCCCCCGGGGTTATACACAGGAAATGAATCCTAACCACGTCAATGAGTCCACAGCAATGTTTGTCTGAGCCAACCCCAGACCTTGGGTTAAGGGCCAACAGAAGCCACAGGGCTAGCGGTTCAAGCTGGGAGACTTTCCCATGCAAGCAGGGGCTCTGATTGGAGGGAAACCGGGGTCCATGGATGGACAACTAGGTGTGTCTGATGTGATGGGATTGGGAGGTTGGGAGGGCAGGGCCCGGGAGCCCCAGAGAGGTGAGCACAGAGAGGTGTTCCTGGCCTGGAGATGAGATTGGGGGCCAAGTGGCCGCTACATTACCTCAGGGCTCAGGTAAGGGGAGCAGTTTCAGCCTGACAGTGCAGGGAGCAGGGCCAGACCAAAATGGCTTCACCTTTTTAAGGATGAAGTAAGCTGATAGACACCACTAGGCTGAGTGGCAGGTGGCAGAAAAGGGAGAGCAAACAAGCCCCCAAAGGCTTGTGTTCTAGAAGCTGAAGTGAAACTAGGGAGGGCCTGGCATGCTTCAGGCCTGGCCAAAATGTATTCAGCAAAGTGAGATGAGGCCCCTGTCACTCCCTGGTGTAGGGGAATTTATGGACTGAGGTCCCCTCCCACTGCCCTTTAGGGATCTGAAGATTGTGTCCATGATGGTGCTGGACTGGAGGGGTGGTGGCGGAGGGGGAGAGGAAGGGAGAACTGTGGTGAAAAACCAGTGTCCCAGGCCCTCGAGGAGAGAAAGCTCCTCTCTGTGCCAGTGGAGGGAGGCAAGGGAAAGTTCCCCACAGTTTGGCTGAAAGTCATTCTGCTGATTGCTCTTTCTGACACAACCTCACACTTTCTTTCCAGTCCTATATTCCTGGCTGTGCGCAAACTATTTCCACTTGGATGTTCTGCCAACAAGCTTAAACTAAACATACTAAAGCAGAGTTTCTTTTCCCCCACAAAGCCTCACACCTTCCCAAGGCCTCTAGCTTCACTGCTGACACCCCAATAGCCCAGGGCCTGGACAACCTGGCTGCTTCTCCTCCTCCCCTACACCAGCACCTTTCTCCCTCCCCACCTTTGAACCCAGTGCTCTTCCCTGGGTACTGCTTCTCGAAGTTGTCCTGGCCATTCCCAGGCTGCAGTCCCATACCACCCTGCCCCTCACATTGGAGATTCCTGCGACAGCGCCTACATGGGCTCCTTGTTCCAGGTCTCTCCCTCAGTCTGAGCCGTGCATGCCTCCTGGCTACACACAGTGCTCATTTACTGCCTTGGGAGATGGAGAGGAGCCATTCTAGAAGAGAGGAAAGCAGAGAAACAGAGTGACAGTGGAGCAGGTAGCCTAACTGGGAGATTTTGGCCTTAAGAGTGAGTCAGAGCTGGCTGTGAACCCCAGCTGGGTGATCTTGGCCTTGTAATTTCACTTCTCTGTGCCTCAATGTTGTTCACTCTAAAGTGGGGATCATAGTGTTGATTTCCTCGGATTCTTGTGAAGTCAAATCCTCGAAGGTCTACATCCCAGAATGACACCCCCCAGAGGCTGGAGTGGGTACAGAGCCGTGAAGACAAGTCCCCAAGGATGTGCGCAGCTGGGTGGCCAGACTTGTTTGTATATTTGCGGTTTTCCCATTATGTATAAATAACAGGAAATCAAGTAGGGAATCAGTTCAACTGGACCCAACTCTTGGCCTTTTCCAAAACCTCCCCCACCCCCTTGTGTACACAGGAAACCAAGGCTATGGTCTACAAAGCTGATTAGAGTGCCCAAGGATGCCTGTTATCTCTGCTCTTCTCAGTGTTCGTTTCCCAAGGCCCTTTCTCCCATTACTAATCTTGTCCCCCCTCTTCTTCTTCATCTCCTCTTCTTTTCAGTCCTCCTCCTCTTTTTTTTTCTTTTTTTTTTTTTCTTTGGTAACACAGGAGCAGAAGCCAGTGCCTCTCCAAGCCGGCTGGCCTGGGGCAGAGGAATGTAGCCACTCCCTCCCAGGGGCGGCCAGGCCCAGGCACTCACTCAGGCTGGCAGAGGCAGGCAAGCGCTGTGCGGAGCTGGGGAGGCTCCCGGCACCTTGCTCTGAGGGGCTGGAAAGCGCTACAGACGTTAGCTCATCACTCCCTGGCAGAGGCCGACCAGTCTGTTATTCTCACTAGCATCTTCCAGATGGGGAAATGGAGGCACAATGGCACGCAGTGTGGTTGCAGACTCTCAGGGTCTCATGGGAGCTTCTGGACAGGGACTCCGGATGGAATAAGGGGAGAAGGGCCACCCAGATTTCCCCAGAGGGACTTCGACTCCTTGAGATCATAGGAGGGCAGGGGAGGAAAGATATAAGAAGAGACTCTGGTCCAGATGACAATATCTGTAGGGGGCATGAGAGAAGAATGGGAGCAGAGTGGCTAGGACCCACCATCTCCCGAGCCACCCCCCGCCACTGGAAGGGCCCCAGCTTCACTCACTAGCCCATTAGGAATGACTCACCACTCTTACAGAGAACATGTTTGCCCCACTCGTCACCTCTGGAATAAGAGGCCACACAGATCAATTCTGCATGGCCAGACACCAAACGGTTAACTATGACGTGGTTAGGTTATTATGTTTTCCTCCTGGTGCTTGTCTATTATTTCCAAATTCCATGCAGGGAACAATTATGACATTTAGAACCAGACAAAATGTTAATTATTTTTAATTATTAAAAAGAAGAAGCTACTGGGATGTGGTGATGAGCCCTGGGCTTGGAATAAGGGGCCCCAGGTCAAGCCCACTCTCACTTCCCAGTTCTGTGACTGAGGGCAAGTGATTTCATGTCTTGGATACTCAGTTTTTCTGTAAAATGGAATCATCGACAAGTAAACATTTGCAAACATGTACAAGGAAGCATTGCAATGAAGCCCCATGTACCATCTTCAACAATTATCATCTTATTTTATTTATATCCCCACCCACCTCACCCCCATCCCCACTGGAATATTCCAGAATAAATCCCAGACATGCCTTTTGTTTCCATAAAGAATTCAGTATTGAGGGGCGCCTGGGTGGCTCAGTGGGTTAAAGCCTCTGCCTTTGGCTCAGGTCATGATCCCAGGGTCCTGCTCAGCAGGGAGCCTGCTTCCTCCTCTCTCTCTCTGCCTACTTGTGATCTCTGTCTGTCAAATAAATAAATAAAACCTTAAAAAAAACTTTGCTTAAAAAAAAAAGAATTCAGTATTGAACTGCTTTTTACGTTTTTCTCAATTACAAAATAATACATGATGACTGTAGGAAACTTGGAAAATGAAGAAGAAACAATATATATACAAAGGAGAGAACAAAAATCACTCATAACCACGCCACCCAGAGGTAACATTTCGAGCAGTCCATTAATTATTCTATGTATATATATGTGTGTGTATATATATGTATATATACATTATAGATACATATTTTGAGCAAACGTGGGACCCTACTGTATGTACCATTTGTAGGTGTCACTTCATTTAAACTATAAACATAATAAAATCATATTACAGAAAAGTCAAGAAAAGATGGAAATTACCCATAATCCTTTACCTCCACTATAAAACCTGTTAATATTTTAATGTATTTCCTCCCCATTTTTTTCAACTAACATATATACTTTTAACACAAGTGGGATCGTACTGATCATGCACTTTTCAAATTAGGAATCTGTTTTAACTGCAAGAAAATAACATAATCAGATTGCAGAAGATTTTTAAAAAGGAAAAAGAAAAATATCATCCGTGATTCCATTACTCAATTATAATCACTGCTAACATTTTGGTGTATTTACTTCCAATTTTTTTATGCACATGTAATTTTAACAGAAGTGGGACCGTACTATGTGTGCAGTTCTTTAACTATAAACTTATGTTTAATTATAAGAAAAATATCATCATGTTGCATAACATGGAAAAAAGAGGAAAAAAATCACTCATAATCCTACCACCCTACTGACCCTCTTGTTGGTTTGGTGTTTTCCTGACCATTGCTTCATTACCCATATTCATACATGGTTGGAAACATCATATTCAATTTTCTATTCTTTGTGCTCGTTGCAACTTGGCATCATATTTATGCAACTTTGTACCCAGTATTTTTTTTGTTATGAACATTTTCCCATGAATAAAAGAGTTTTAGAAATCCAGATTTTGTGTGTGTGTGTGTGTGTGTGTGTGTGTGAAGGTACCAAGGTACGTCCTTACCATGGACATTTAGATTGCTTTTTATTTTTCACTATTATAAAGAATTGTGCTCCAAACATTCTTTTTTAAGATTTTATTTATTTATTTGACAGACACAGATCACAAGCAAGCAGAGAGGCAGGCAGAGAGAGTGAGGTGGCAGGGAGAGCAGGCTCCCCACTGAGCAGAAAGCCAAGTACTGCAGGCTTCATGGCAGGACACCTGGCAGGACACGGAGATCATTTCTTAATCCCCTTCACCTGGTTCATCCATTCCCCGCCTTCTCCCCTCTGGCCAGTTTGTTCTCTGTGTTTGTGAGTCTGTTTCTGGGTTTTTTGTTTGTTCATTTGGTTTGTTTTTTTAGGTTACACATAAAGTGAAATCACGTAGTATTTGTTTCTGTCTGACTTAGTTCATTTAGCATCATATCCTCTACATCTTTCCATGTTGTCTCTAGTGGCAAGGTTTCATTCTTGTTTATGACTAAGTAATATCCCACTGTATGTCCATCTCTACCATATCTTCTCTGTGACCTGAGCCGAAGGCGGAGGCTCTAACCCACCCAGCCACCCAGGCGCCCTAACATTCTTGAACAAAGATGTGCTTTTTAAATTTTCTACATGCATACTGAGTATCTTTTTCTGGAGACCACTCTATGTGTTTTTACTGGCTGTCCTGTAAAAAGTCGTCTTCTTTTATTGGTCCTTAATTTACTCATGTCGTATAGCTCAGACAGCCCTTGGTTCCACAGGATGGAATTTTGAGAACAAATCTGCATTTTCATCTCCCAACCCTTCCTGAGTTTATAGACCTCCTTCATCCCCTCTCAGCCTGGCTTTTTAAGTTAATCAGCCAGTCTTATTGAACCTGAAGAGTTTGAGCTGAGACAGGGCTAGGAGGCAAAAGGAAAAGAATGAGAAGGCACAATAACAACATTTGTTGACAGCTTACTACACAGCAGGCACCAGCCAGGCTAAGCTTTTCCCTGGATCCTTGCAACAAACCCGCAGAGTTGCTATCATTATTATCCCCATTTAACAGACAGGAAAACTGACGCCCAAAAAGTGAAGCCACTTGGCCTGAGATCATACAGCTAGTAAATGGCAGTGTAGGAATTTAAACCCAAATGGACTGACCCCTTAATGTGTATTCTTGACTGCCAGTCTAGAAGGCAACCTTTGCCTCCAGGCCAGCAAGGTGTAAGGGTGGAAGAACTTTGCAGTCAGCCTGACCCAGATTCAAACACCCAGCCTCCGGGCTGTGTGAACTTGGGCATATTTCTGGGACTCCCTTTCACCTTTGGTAAACCCTACCTCGCTGGTGGGTCGTAGGAATTAAATGAGATGATGGATGGGAACGTGCTAGGCCCAGTGCTGGAACACAGAGGGTTCTTGTTGGGTAACAATCCTTGTCCTCTCCCTGCCTCCCGAGATCGCGATCTAGTTGCCAAGTTGGAGATAAGAGTTCAGCGGAGAGCTCTGAGCTAGGTTGCAGCCGACTGGGAAGTCTGTGATCCGGGGCAAATTTGCAGATAGATGCAAATGTCTCCTTTGCTCTCGCCCTGCCTCTGCAACTAACCTCCTCTTCCATCTCCCCCAAAAGGGAAGGGATGGCTTTTGTGCTCCACAACAGAGTGCTTGAAGCACCTCTCTTTCCCGCTCCCCAGGAGGTGGACAGCGGAGATGACAGGAAGTCACCAGTGGGGAGACCCTCTCTGGCAAGTGGGCACAGAGAATTGTGGCGGAGGGCGCTCCTTTTTCTGCCCTTCAATGATCCGGATGGGGGAGGGGGCTGGCTGTTGAGCAACTGCTCCGGAGACACTCCAGAAGCCGAGATGAACATATGCCTCTTTCTAACAATTGGCCTGGGAACCATCCAATAGATGGAGGGCGGATTCAACACCTCCCGGATCGGGAGCCTGCAGCGGAGCAGCTGCCGTTGTTTCCAGACCCGCCGCCGAGAGGGGGCGGAGGGGAAGTGTAGGTCGGAGGGCCAAATTAGCAGCACACAGTTCGAAAGCCTAAGGGTCGCTCACCTCAGGCAAACACCAAGGTGGCCTGAGGGTGTATTTCACAGGCAAACTCTGTAGGGCTTTAGGGTTCCGACAGATCCCGCCTTTTATCGGAGGCAAACTGGGCACACGACCCACGATCTCTGGGCAAACTGAGAAATGGTTTTGGGGGGGGCGGTGGCTGTTACTGGGGTTTTTGTTGAGGTAAGGTGAGGAGAAGGAATGGAGCCCCGCAAGACAGCTTTGGGGGCTGGGGAAGGTGTTTAGCTGGAGACCAGAGCACGCCCTGAGCATACTCCAGGTGTTAAGGAAGGGCCTTGATCCGTCCCCTTCATTTGCTCCTCATCTTTTTGTCAGTAAGCCGGTTAGTCCGTCAACAAACAGAACTTTGTTCAAAGAGCAAATGCAGAGCGCTCAGGGAGAAGGGGGCGGGGGAGGAGAGGAAGGAAGGAAGGAAGAAAAAAAATGAAAGAAGGAAAAAAGAAAAAGACCTTTAGGTCTTCAAATCCAATTAAGAAGACAGAACACATACATAGTGAAAATGACTTCATGACATTCCTTCCCCTCTTTTTTCTTAACATCAGTACTTTTTTTTTTTTAAAAAATGAGCTTGTTTTATAAACAGTGTAAAATGAGTAGTTGCTGAAAGGGGTCAAAAAAGGGAGTTTGGTAGAGGGCGACAATCCTGGTGGCCTTCCTGTAAGAGGTGAGACTGGGAGCTTGCTGGCCACAAGGAACGCGAACTAACATGAAGGAAAGGAAGCAGACCTCTTTCCCTTAAAAATCTGTAAGATAGTATCCCAACCTGAGAAATACATGCTCCAAATGCAAAATGTTATTCCTGCTAGATGGGAATGGTTATATAATTGTAATAACATAACCTGACATCATGGGAAGGCAGAAGGAATTCACCCTCGGACTCCGGGGCAAGCTCTTCGGACAGGGCTGCAGGTTCTTGGTTTTTCGGCGTGACTCCTGAGCTGCACCTGGCCCCAAGGTCCCGGTGAGCGGCGTATTACCGCGTCGCATCCCGCCAGCCTCCTGCCTGGGATGACCACAAAAGTGAATCCCTCAAACCCAACCCCTGCTTGGGCCTTGGAGGGAAGCCGCCGCTGCGGGATGGCCCCCCAATGAGGCTCTGCCCGGAATCCGGGGACTTTGAAGGGGAAAGGGACTCCCAGCCTCAGCCCTTCAACAAGATGGTGCGGCCCAAAGGGGGCAAACAGGCTCCGAGAAAGCCCTGCAGAAAACTCCAATCTTGCCCGGCCGATACCAGCCCCGTCCCGTGTGCGCCCCCCTCCTCCGGGCCATTCCCTGAGCTTCTCTGGCTCTCCACCACCACCACCACCCCTAGCCCCCTGAAACCCGTTCTGGCCACCCGGCAAGATTTAGGTCAGAAAACAGACACTAACAGCTCTCCCTCGCCTCAGCGAAATTGCTAAGTGGAATTTATTGGGCAAGTCCATGCAGGGCGGAGGGGAGAGACCAGGTCCCGGGCACGCGCCCCCCGCCGCTTTAGAAGCGCAGGCATCCGCCTGGGGCTCAAGGCTCAGAGCGCCCACGGCCTGGGCCCGCCAGCTCCACCCCGGGAACCGCGGATGGTCCCCGGCGCGGCCAGACCCGCGGGGCCGCTCGGACTCCGTTCCCCAGCCGGCCCTTCGCTTTCACACGATCCGCGGTGACTGCACCAGCTTGAGCGCCTTTAAAGGGCCACACACGCCAGCCGCCGCTATAAAATGTTCCCAGCGGCACAGCTGCAGAAGGGGCACCGCTGAGCTGCAGAAAGGAGGCTCGCTCCGCCCGGCTGCCCGCCCGCAGCCCGCCCGCGAGGGGTCGTTCCCTCCAAGGAGGAAGAGGGCTGAGGAAGGCACAGCACCCGCTCTGGCCCTCGGTGAGTATCCAGTTCAGATTTTGCTGTCAACTCGCCCACGAGCCAGGACATGTGCTAATAATGCCCTAAACCGGTTATAAAGACGTGGAAATTGGGGGGAGAGGGGAAAAAAGGGGGGAAAGGGTCTGTCCTTCCTGGGATTCCTAGCCGAGTCCAGCCTGCTGCTGTGTGCGTGTGCGTCAGGGCTCTCCGGGCGGCAATGGGGAATTGAGAACCAGGTCCCCGGCGCCGGGAAGGGAGCGCGGCGGCCGCCACCGCCACCGCCACCGCCCCGGAGTCAGGCGCCGAAGCTGCGGGCGGGCGGGCAGGCGGGCGCGGGCGCGGGCCGGGGCTGCTTGGCGCGGCACGGTGCGGTGCGGCGGCGGCGCGGCGGTGCGGGCTTTACCCAGGCGCCCCGGGGTCGGGTGGCACTGAGCGCGACCGGCTCGCGGCGGCGGTGGCGGCGTGCGTGCCCGGGGCTGGGGGCTCCGCCGCTTTGCCCGCGGCTCACCAGGCTCCGCGCTTCCCTCTCTCCAGGGCAGGCGGCTTCGAAGAGGTAAGCCGGGCGGGCGAGCAGGGCGCTGGGCTGGTCGGCGGGGCCAGGGACTCCAGCCGAGCGGGTGTGGGGAGCGGGCGGCGGCCGGGCGGGCCCGGGGGCTCTGGGGGACTTGTTTTCTGTTTGAAAGCTGTTCTTCTGGGGGCGGAGGGGCCGCCGCCCGCCCGCCAGCGAGCCGGTTCGCTCGCCAGCGCGTCCGCCTGCCGGCCAGCCGGGCCAGGCGCCCGATTCTCCCGGGGAGACCGCAGCACCTTTTCTCCCCGCGCCCGCGCTTTCTCCAGCTTGGCTTCCACAGACTTTGCTAATCGCCCCGACCGCATCTGGACGCTCCGGCTCCCGGGCTGCACAAAGCTCAGGTTTCCTTCGGGGACTGGAGACGAGAGGGGCTTTGGGAGCCGAGTTCAGCCAATTGCGGGATGGAAGTTAGCGAATTTGGGCAACTTGCCTCTTCTACCCAGCCGACCTTTACTCTCCCCCACACGCACGCCCACACACCCACGCACACCCACGCACACACCCCTCTCCCTATAAATGAGGGCCGCGGGGCCGGACAGTGCACTGAGTCCCTGCCTGGCCGAGCGCTGGACTTGGAGTCAGACAGACCTGGCTGCGAATCCCGGCTCCTCCACTTTCTAGCGCTGTGACCTTGGGCAAGTTACTGAACCTCTCCGGGCCTCTCTCACTCTTCTCGTACCGGGCTTATAGCACTGACCCCGGGCGGCGTGGCTAGGGGGTAGGCTCAGCCCGCGGCCGCGTTGGGTAGCTCAGCGGGCGCTCAGTAAGTGTTGTGAGGCGCGGGAGTGGCCGCAGTCGGCGCTGAGTGCGCCCCTGCGCGCGGTAAGACCGCGGGGCCCCAAACTCGCCGCGGAGGCCGAGACCCCGCGCCCCTCCCCGCCTGCGTATTCAGTCTCTGCGACCGGTTCCTGATAACAGCACTCGCGGGAGCGGTCGCTCGGGGCCCCGGTGGCCTGGGTGCTCGCGTCCACCGTGCAGGGATGCTCCCATCCGCCCCCTACTCCTGCAGATCCACCTGGGATGCGGCGAGGAGGGCCGCCGAGCTGTCCGCAAACAACCGGCCTTTAGTTTTCAGGTGGCGAAACTGACTGGTCTGGTTAGAGCGCGTCCAAGCCAAGCCGCAGTGCTGTTTGGATTTTTAAATTTCTCCTTCTGAGTGAGAAAATAGCAATCGAGATGGAGCCATCCGGTTGGTGCCATTTTAACTTTTGGTCCCCCAACAGGTCAAAGGCGCGGCCCCCTACCTGCCTCCCCCTTCTCTTCTTCCTCTCCCCTCTCCACCCCCATTTGGGCGGGAGGGGGCTGCTGGCCCTTGGGAAGATCTGTAGAGAAGGGAGGGCGGCGGGACCGGGAACTGGTGGCCGGGCCATGAGGCACCAGCGGGCGCGGAGGCACTTGTTGCTCTGGGCTTGTCCAGCCGCCTCTCACAGTGGTTGCGCGGTGGTCAGCTCGCAGCTCGGATAGCAGGCTGGGACGTGTCCGCGCTGCCAAGTTTTGCCTTCGAATGGGTTGGGTGGCAGAATGGGGACCGAAACTCGGGGAAGCAGGGGCAGGGATCCAGATCGAAATGCTATTGCCTCTTCAGACGGATTCAGTAACACTTACTGAGCGCCCACTGAGCCCAGACCCAGGCTGGGGGTCAGGACGCGTGGTGGGGAAGTGGCGGGGATGGGAGGTCACGGATCCGAATGGAAACAGGGTCCCGCCTAGGGGAGCTCCCAGCCTGAAGGGGGAGACATGGTAAAATGGTCTTCCCCAGGAACTGATATCAGAACAGAGATACTTTTTTTCTCATTTTTTTTCCTACTCACCCCCTCCCGCCCCGCTGTTTCTTTTTGTTATTGTTGTTCTTGCTGTTGTTTTTTCTTTTGTACATTCAGGTACCTAGTGGCAAAAGGAAGGGAGGCTGGATAGGAAAGGGAAAAGATGGACAGTGTCCCCCCCCATTTTTGTTTGGACTCGAAATTGCTTGATACGAAAGGTGCTGAGCTCTTGAAGATGACATGGATTAGACTCCTTGTCTTGTGATCACTGGCTTGAAATATTCTCCGGTTGCCTCAGAGAAGAAACGGGGCTTCCCAATCAAGCAGCAGTGGCAAACCCAGAAAATTATTTTCCTGTGTTTTCTCCCCGCCCCCTTCTTCCCTTCTCTATTTTTCTTGCCTCCCTCCCATATAAATGGCGATGAGAAAGAGAGGTAGTGAGCGGTCACTTTCTAGAAGTGTCTGAACAGATTTCTAATGACCACTGGGACCAGCGAGGTGTGGAGAATTCAAACCTTGTGGACAGATTAGAGATCCTTTTTTTAAGATCCTGAAGAATCTCTAGGCTAAGAGGTATTTATAAAAATGAAATTTTACATCTCTAATTCATCATGAAGGCTAGAATATAGAGGGCTTAAAAAACAACAACAAAAACAAAAACAAGCTTCCAGGAAAATAATTTGAGATTTTTCAGAGATGTTTAGTTTTCTAGTTTGGGGCACCCTTTTAGCCCCCATCCCCTTATCCTTTGGCACCTGAGTTAGGAAATCATTTCTTCAGGAGCCATTTGAATCATTTCCTGGTATGATAACTTGGCCCCAGGGGTCAGGTGAGGCATGTGAATATAGGAGTGCTAGATCCTGCTCCCGGAACTGCAGCTACCTGATGGGAAAGCCACTGAATCTCTGTGCCTCAGTTTCCCTCCAGAAAGAGTCATTCCCACCTGTCACCACAGATGGGTGTGGCTGGGCCCAGAGCAGATATCCTGGGAAAGTCGTGCTGCCCAGGTTGTCTGGGAGGCATGGAGGCAGATGAGACATTCCTAGCTGCTCTCTGGCTGCCTTCGTGCCCCAAGACCACCCTGATCAGCTGGGTTTCTCTCACACTATGCTAGAGGCAGGGCTCTGGAGCCCCATGACCTTAGCTTCGGGGATTCATTCCTTCCCCAGGCTGAAGCAGCCAGCTTTCCAGGTCTTCCTTGCCCTCAGTCCTTCCCACTTTCTCCCAAGCCCAGTGGAGCCCCAGGTCCCCAGCCTGGGTGCCAGTGGCCCATTGAGAAAGTGTGTGCTACTTGCTCAGGGACATCCCTGCCCTCAGAATCAGAAACAGTGCACCTCATGCACACACTTGAGGCTCTGAAGTCACTCACATTAGGAAACAGTTGCACGTATGCCCTCTTGGTGATGGGGGCAGCACCTAGCTAAATCAAACCCCTTTCCTGCCTTGAGCAAATGTTCTAGCTTGATCTCCTGCCTCTGCTCAGGTGGTTTCTGGTCTTGGGCCTAACCCCATTATCATCCTTTCGTTGTAGCTGTGTGGGGTTGCCCAGCTTTGGGCTTTGCTAGTGCTCTCTCGGTTACTAAAGCCTTTGTCCTTGTAACTTCTTTTCCCTCACATACAGCACAAAAGCTCCAGCTGACAGCATCATCTCCCACCAGTTTATCCAACTTCTGCCAAGGCTCTGAAATGCCAACTATGTCAAGGCCTGCACTCGATGTCAAGGGTGGCACCTCACCTGTGAAGGAGGTAACTTCTGCCGTCTTGCAGATGGGGACACTGAGGCACAGAAAGACGGCCTGGTCTGGCCCCTGTGAAAGGCCCTCCCATGCACAGTATCTAGTGTCCTTTAGCCGAGAGGAGACAGCAGGGCTTTCTCGGGGGAGAATGAGAATAGCTTCTGCCTCAATGTGGTCAACCTGAACCCACCAAGGTGTGGAAAGATGGCAGAGAAGGGAACCGAGAAGCAGAAGCGGCACAAGGCTGCTCCTTTGAAGAGATTGCTGTGAGGCTGAGAAGAGAGCAAATGAGGTTCCCTTTTCAGAATGGTGACGTGAAGGAAGGGTCAGGGGGAGAGAAATGAAAGCCACGGACCCACTTAGGATGACGGGCGCCCAGCACCGAGCACTTGGGTCTGAGCTGGTAGCAAAAGAACACTTGAGCTGGGAGCCTAACTTGCCAGGGGGCCCTTGTTGCTCTCTCCCCACCACCAGCCCCAGAGGAAGGGCATGCAGGGGCTTTTCCTGAGCCCGATGAGTGGTGATGGACCAACCAGCAATGGGGGTGCCAAGCTGTGCCTCTCTCTGTCTTGTAGGATGCCAACCCTGAGATGAGCTCGCTGGCCTACTCTAATCTGGGTGCAAAAGACCGCAAAGCAGTGGCCATCCTGCACTACCCTGGGGTAGCCTCGAACGGAAGCAAGGCCAGTGGGGCTCCCACTAGTTCCTCGGGATCGTCATCTCCAATAGGCTCTCCTACTGCCACCCCTCCCACTAAACCCCCACCCTTCAACCTGCACCCCGCCCCACATCTGCTGGCCAGTATGCAGCTGCAGAAACTTAATAGCCAGTATCATGGGATGGCCGCCGCCGCCTCCGCCGCCACCGCCACTCCGGGCCAACCCGGGGAGGCAGGGCCCCTACAAAACTGGGGCTTTGGGGCTCAGGCGGGAGGGGCGGGATCACTCTCTCCTTCTACTGGTGCCCAGAGCCCTGCTATCATCGACTCGGACCCCGTGGATGAGGAGGTGCTGATGTCCCTGGTGGTGGAACTGGGACTGGACCGAGCCAATGAGCTTCCGGAGCTGTGGCTGGGGCAGAATGAGTTTGACTTCACTGCGGACTTTCCTTCTGGCTGCTGATGATGCTCGCTGTCACTAAAGATGGAGGAATGAAGCCACCGATTCTGTTGTAAATAAAAAATAAAAGTTACTTACAGAGAGTTGCGCCAGCTGGAGGCATTCTTCCTTGAGGTCTAAAAATGTGCGGCACGGTCTGGCATTACCTCTAGCTGTTTGGAGGCCCACGGTGGGGTTATACGTGGCTAGCTGGGAAGGAGCTGGATGGGGTGGGAGGAAGGGGGAGGCGCGAAGGGGATGGCTCACCAAATTCCGCCTGGCACCGCCACTGCCCTTAATCTCTCCAGGGGCCCAAGTGGCTGGCCTCACCACCCTAAGACCCCAGGAATGCTGTCCTAGTCAAGGTTGAATATGGGGACTGGTCGGAGGCAGTTTCAGATGGAAGACTCATTCAGACCCTTCCATGGCCTCCTTGCCACTGGCCCATCCAAGCCTAAGGGGTTGCCCTGGCCACATGGTACCCACTCTCCAACTCTAAAAGCCACCCGACCCACTCTCTAGGCCCCTGTCTAATCGACCCACTAAGGCCACTCCTTTGCCCTGTTGCACAGGGGCCAGAGATGGGACCTAAGAAGCATCCTATGACTTGGGAGTTCAGATTTCTCTGGAAAATTGCAGAAGTAGCAGACTCCCATGATCACACTGGGATTCTAGGTGCCTTCTTTAAGTCCCCTGGACAGTTGTTCAACCCTTCCCTCCAAGCCCGGGACACTCAGGTGGCGTGAGTGTCCTCCTGACTCTGGGCTTCCTGGCCCAGCCGGTATGGGGACAGCCTATTCCTTGAGGCTGGCCTCTTCCTCAGAGATACAGATTAGGGCTGGGCTTGGCAAGTTCAACATTGAGCAACATAGCCCTTGCTCTTAGGCAGTGGCTTCAGAAGCATACCAAGTGGGGTGACTGGAAGGCTCAATTGGTGGGGCTTCCGCCTTCAGCTCAGGTCATGATCCCGGGCTCCTGGGATCGAGTTCTGCATCAGGCTCCTTGCTCAGTGGGGAGCCTGCTTCTCCCCCTCCTGCCTGCGGCTCCCCCCTGCTTGTGCTCTTTCTCCCCCAGATAAATAAAATCTTAAAAAAGAGAAAAGGCATGCCAAGTTACAAGGCAGTAGCACCGAATTGGATCCTGGCCTTGGGAGTACCGGTCCCCATCCCCGTATTGGCCCAACCCAAGAGCCTGGGGGCCCCTCTACCCATGTTTCAGACCCCTGGAGACTCCCCTTGGATATGGTAAAAGTGAATCAATTTCTCAGGACGAGTGCCAGGCATGTCCCATAGCAAGTGTGTTCAAAGCGCTTCCCACTGGTGGAAGCAGTGCCTTGGGTTCCATACTCCGGGCGCCTGCCCTGGGTCAGGCACTCTGCTAGGCACTGGGAGCATGAATGACCACGTTTCTCCACTTGAGGGGATGTTCACCATCTAGAAGGAGAAAGGTACCAACAGATTACCATACAACACAATATTTGCTCTAACACTGGGAAAGCGCTATTTGATCCCAGAAAAGGAAACAGCTCCATCTGCCTGGGAAGCCTGGGGAAACCTTCCTGGTATTGAACTGTTTCATTCGTTTATTTTCCTATCTCACGAGTAATAAACACATGATATAATCGCCCTGTGAAAGTTGAAACTTGACAGATAAGGCCAAAGTCCCCTTTGACCGACTCTCTCCCTCAATCCTGATCACCCTGCTCTGTACCTTTACACAAAGACATATCTACCCTTAGAAATAATCGGGTTTTAAAACCAGACTAAGGTCAGCCAGGGAAAGAATGAGCAAGGGGAAAAAACTGTTGTGCGGGTACAAGTTATCAAAAGGGGCTGTGATAGCTACAAGTTCAGAGGTGATAGGAGTTTTTCAGGAGACGATGCAGAGGAAGTTTGCACGGGGCAGAGTGCACGGGGCCTTCGACACCAGATGAGGAGTGTCTGTATCTTTAGGACCCCGGCCCTGTGTCTGGGGAAGAATCTCAAAGTCTGTAAGAGAGCAAAGAATGGACCCACTTTCTTCTTTAAGATTTCATTTATTTATTTGACAGAGAGAGACACAGCGAGAGAAGGAACACAAGCAGGGGGAGTGGGAGAGGGAGAAGCAGGCTTTCCGCTGAGCAGGGAGCCCAACACGGGGCTCAATCCCAGGACCCTGGGACCATGACCTGAACCCACTTTTATTTTCAGGATGCTCCCACTGAAGGTGGATGGTTAGATTCATCTAATGCTTCCAACAGGGAGACGTGGGATTCTCAGATGACCCATGAGGCAGGGGTAGGAGAACAAAGAGAAGAACAGAGCCTGGGAGAACAGGGCAGGATTGAGGGCTTGGAGGTCGGTGTGCGGAGAACAGGATCAGGGGAGGCAGGAAGTGAAGAGAAAGGATGAATGCTGTGGTTGGCAGGTAGATTTCAGAATCTGGACAGCTCTAGGGTCAGGGTGGCCTCAGGGATGAACTCTAAAGCAGAATGGAGGGATGTGGAAGGAACCTAGTCTTAAAAGTCTAAAGAGTTCAGGACGCCTGGGTGGCTCAGTTGGTTAAGCAGCTGCCTTCGGCTCAGGTCATGATCCCAGCGTCCTGGGACCGAGTCCCACATCGGGCTCCTTGCTCAGCAGGGAGCCTGCTTCTCCCTCTGCCTCTGCCTGCCTCTCTGTCTGCTCTCGCTCTCTCTGTCAAATAAAAAAATATATTTTTTTTAAAAAGTCTGAAGAGTTCGAGGTCCTTCCCCTGCTGGGGTCTTTATAAAACACGATTCTGGACAAACAAAATAAGTTAGCAGGATGGATCCTGCACATGGGCCCCAGCTTGCTACGCCTGACCTCTGTGAGCTCTTGTGCCTCCAGGATGCTAGCAGCTCTTGGGGTAGGGAGAAGCCCAAGCCAGGGGCCCCTCCTTCTGTGAGGGGGAGGGGCTGCCTTAGAATCATGGAGGTGACAGGGGTGCTGTCAGGAAGCAGGTAGTGGCAGGGAATAGTCTGGACATCCCTAGACAAGGCATGGTGGAAGTGGGAGAGCAGGAACTTGGATGTGGCAATCCTGTCTCCCAGTGCCAGGGGGCCAGCCGGAACTGTGGCCAACTGGGCAGCCTCCTTTCCAGAGCGTGGAAGGAGGAAGAGGCAGGGAGCATCCTCTAGGGAGAGCCAGGGCTCAGCTCAGGTGAGGAGAGGGAGGGGCACGAGGCAGTAATTGTTTATTGCTGGAGAAGGGGCAGAAGTTAGGGAATGTCGGGGTGCTTGGGTGGCTCAGTCGTTAAGCGGCTGCCTTCAGCTCAGGTCATGATCTCAGGGTCCTGGGGTAGAGCCCCACATCGGGCTCCCTGCTCAGTGGGGAGCCTACTTCTTCCTCTCCAGCTCTCCCTGCTTGTGTTCTCTCACTGTGTCTCTTTCTGTCAAATAAATAAATAAAACCTATATAATAATAAAAAAAAAGAAGTGAGGGAATATCAAGAGCACAGCTGGGGAAAGGCAGGTAACGTTCTGCCCTTGCTCCACCACTTCCCGTCCAGGCCTCTCCCAACACAACCAGACACATGCAGTAGGTTACAAGAAGGCTCCTGAGGCCAGCTCTAAGTCTTGCCCTGGGGGGCCAGGAAGCAAGGTTCCCAGAGGCTCCAAGAGGCTCGCCAATAAGGAACACTGCCTACACCCAAGGAGCCCGCAGCCTGGGAGCAGATGGAGCTGTGTGGCCATGAGCGCCCCCTGGAATCCAGGAGCTGTGTTGCTAATTGCTAATTGCTAAGGGCAAATTAGGGGGACCCTGTCACCACTGTCAAGGAACTCACAGTTCAGTGGCAGAGACAGCCATAGTCTTGAAGGATAAATTGGATTTCCATAAGGCAGTAATGCTGTGGGGGACTGAGGGGAAGGCATGGCCTTCGGGCAGAGGGAGAAAGTGAAGTACAAATAAGATAAAATCAAGGCATGGTATAAACCAGAACCAAGCACTAGAAAGCCTGCGGCTCTTTCAGGAAGGGCAGTGAGTTCAGCAGTTTGACTTCCTTGAAGGGCAGAGGACTGAGAGAAGGTAAGTTAGAATCAGATCTTGCAGGGGCGCCTGGGTGGCACAGTTGGTTAAGCGTCTGCCTCTGGTTCAGGTCATGATCCCAGGATCCTGAGTTTGAGCCCCGTGTGGGGCTCCCCACTCAGTGGGAAGTATGCATCTCACTCTCCCCCTGCCCTACCCCCACCAGCCCCCCACACCCACTCATGTTCTCCCTCCCTATCTCTCTCAAATAAATAAATAAAATCTTTTTTAAAAAAAGAGGGGTGCCTGGGTGGCTCAGTTGGTTAGGCATCTGCCTTGGGCTCAGGTCATAATCTCAAGGTCCTGGGATCAAGTCCCATGTCTGGCTCCCTGCTCAGTGGGGAGTCTGCATCTCCCTCTCCCACTGCCGCTTCCGTTGCTTCTGCTCTCTCACTCTCTCAAATAAATAAATAAAATCTTAAAAAAAAAAAAAGAATCAGATCTTGCAGTTGTTTCTACTTTATTCCAGAAGCCAAGGGGAAGCTCTCATTCCACAAACATGGACTGACCACCACTTACTGTGAGCCAGGAACACACTAAGTACCAGGAATATGTGGTGAGCACATCGCTCTTGCTCTCTTGAAGCTTGAAGCAAGGAGATAGACATCAGTCAAATAATCACACAGATCATTAAAGCTACAAACCGTGAGACATGACAGGAAGAAAAAGTAGAGGCCCTGCAAAAGTGGAATGGGGGCTTAATTTCAATTGTGGGATCAGGAAGGCCCCTGAAGGTTTTGAACAAGAGAGTGTTGTGGTCAGAACTTGCATGAGGAAAATGAATCAGGCACAGTGTGCATGACAGATTGAAATTATGGTAATGCTATAAAGCTGTTACAGTGGTCGAGGCAAAAAGTGACAAAGACAGGAAATCAGTCTATGATGAAAAGGTAGCATTTCAATGGGGAGTTGTTGTTCAAAGAGTTTCACTTTTGCAAGATAAGAAAGTTCTAGAAATCTGTTGCACAACAACGTAAATAACACTACTGAACTATATACTTCAAAAACGGTTAAGATGGTAAATTTTATGTCATGTGTGTTTTATCACAATTTTTTTCAAAATAGCATTTCAAACAAGACGGGAAGTGTGGTGGACTGTTCAATAAACGCTTTGGGACAACTGGATATGCTCCCTCACAATACACACCAAAATGAGTTCCAGATAAACCAAAGATTTAAAAATTCAAAAATGAAACCATAAGAGTACTGGAAGAAAATATGAGGGGATTTAAAAGGAAAATATTGAAATCAAGAGGTTTTTCCAAGCATGACACAAAACCCGGAGGCTATGGAAGAGAATGACATATTCAACCACATTTTTAAAAACTTTATGGCAAAAGCTACTGTAAAAAAGGCAAAATCCAAAGATAAACAATAAGCTGAGGAAAATATCTGCTACTCACAGTGAATATGAGAACAATTCTTACAAATCAATACCTCAAACACCACCAGCCAATATAAAAATGAGCAAATAATGTCAAAAAATATC